>NMRA01000095.1:0-112804 GCA_002633005.1 Phoronis australis | reverse complement strand
TTATATAAATAATGTCCATAAGTTGTTTCACCTATGTATTTTATTAAATTTTACTATGTTACATAGTACAGTGTACGTTTAATTTAGTTTCCATGACAATTCCTTCTGTAATTGCGCTCTTATGTATGCAACCTTATATTTGTGTTTAATGTCATTGTTCTTGTTTTATGTATCATACACGATAGCGTTGATAATTTTTAGATTTATTTGCCTTTGATGACTGATGTATAGTCGAAGTACCGCTACTGTTTTATTATGATATGTTTTGTACAGAGTTTTATTATATATTTACTCATATATATGTGTTTGTGATGCCACTTACACTGGGCGATCTATTATATCAACTACCATCTGATGAAAGACACTTGTGTAGACACTACGAAAGTTTGTTGTACAAACTAATTAAAGCAAAGAACAGCTTACTTTTCAACGCAACATATATATATATATATATATATATATATATATACATACATACATACATACATACATACATACATGCATGCATGCATGCATGCATAAAGAGAGACAGACAGACAGACATGGATATATATTCTCTAGGTTTCCCGTATTCGTTTTGTGTCATTGTCATTTTGACAGCTAAAAATTTCTCGTCTTGTGTACACATCTGACTGTTATTGTAATTACTTGCGTTATATTTACATGTACTTGTGCGGTATTATTGTCACTTTCAGTTGACATTGGGCGCTCATGCCGTTGCTGAAGCCTGGAATTTTCCCAAGACAGCAATGACGTCATTCATGCGCCTGTCATATTGCAAGAATTCTGACTCCAATGGAACGTTAATAACCAAGACCCAAAGGACTGAACGCAGAAAGTATACTCCTTGGCCACAAAGCGGTGTGATTCTCGTCGGGTCTCTATTGATGTTTTGTGGTTTGGAGCCTTAGGTTAATCTATTCATTGCCACCTAATTTATGCAAGCAGTTTAAGTCTTACCTTGTTTTACCTTTTCCTACGTGACAAACGACAGCGGCGACCACAGTAAGAACCACTACAAGAACGCACGAGCCTGCTATTAGACCAACGTACAGCGGGCGCATCTCCGTTCCACTACGACCACCTGATGATCTCTCAGTGTCTTCAGTAGTCGCTGCTACCGTAGTGTCGCTAGTGTGCGAGTTCTCAGTTGACTTTTCATGATTAAAAATTGTCGTCTCTTCATCGGTGGCTGCTGTTGATGTTTTTGTCCCTCCATTTCTAGTAGTCTCTTGTAGGGTTGTTAACAGCGCTTTAGAGTAAACGCTGGTTGTGCTTTCAGTCTCAGTCGTTTCAGTTATTGCCTGCATTGCGGATGTTGTCGTCTCATCTTTTGTGATTTCAGCGGTGGTTTCAGTGGCGGTGCTAAAGGTTGAAATTGTATCCACATGATTGCGGGTTGTTATGTCTGTACTTTCCACCACTGTATTCATCTTGGACGTAGATTCTGTCGTTTGTACTTGTACGTGTTCACCACTAGTGCTCTCCTGATCTGCAGTGCCGTAAGTTATACCTTCATCCACTTTATCAGTTGTGGCTTCAACAGTCGTCTCTTTGCCAGTACCTACAGTTGTCGTGACCACTGTTTCAGTGTCTGTGACGTCAAGAGCACCGTGACTGCTTCCCACGGTCGCAAAGTAACTGATTGTGGTGTTGACGTTAGAGGTCCCTATAGCTTCATAAGTTTTGGGTGTTGTCGCCCCTATATGTTCACCGCTACTTGTTTGTGCGTTTGTCCCAGTGGTCGTGTCAGTTCCTCCAATGCCGATAGATGTGGTTTCAATAATAATAGATGCATCACCTACACCTGTTCCAGTGGTAGTATCAACTCCTCCAATGCGGGAAGCTGTGGGTTCAATAATAGTAGATGTATCATTTGTACCTGTCCCAGTAGTCGTATCAACTTCTCCAATGTTGGGAGATGTGGTTTCATCAACAGTAGATGTATCACTTGCATCTGTTCCAGTGGTAGTGTCGACTCCTTCAATGCCGCGAGATGTGGTTTCAACAATAGTAGGTGTATCACTTGTACCGGTCCAAGGGGTCGTATCAATTCCTCCAATGTCGGGAGATGTGTTTTCAACAACAGTAGATGTATCAATTGTATCTGTCCCAGTGGTCGTATCAACTCCTCCAATGCCAAGAGATGTGGTTTCAACAACAGTAGATGTATCACTTGTACCTGTTCCAATGGTAGTATCAACTCCTTCAATTCCGCGAGATGTAGTTTCNCTGACTCCAATGGAAGGTTAATTACCAAGAACCCAAACGACTGAACGCAGAAGGTATACTCCTTGGCCACAAAGCGGCGTGATTCTCGTCAGGTCTCTATTGATGTTTTGTGGTTTGGAATCTTAGGTTAATCTATTCATTGCCGCCTAATTTATGCAAGCAGTTTGAGTCAACTTACCTTGCTTTACCTTTTCCTACGTGACAAACGACAGCGGCGACCACAGTAAGTACCACTACAAGAACGCACGAGCCTGCTATTAGACCAACGTATAGCGGGCGCATCTCCTTTCCACTATGGCCACCTGATGATTTCTCAGTTACTTCAGTAGTCGCTGCCACGGTAGTGTCGCTAGTGTGCGAATTCTCAGTTGACTTTTCAAGATTAAGAGTTGTCGTCTCTTCATCGGTGACTGTTGTTGATGTTTTTGCCCCTCCATTTCTAATACTCCCTTGTAGGGTTGTTAACAATGCTTTAGAGTAAACGTTGGTTGTGCCTTCAGTCTCAGTCGTTTCAGTTATTGCCTGCATTGCGGATGTTGTCGTCTCATATTTTGTGATTTCAGCGGTGGTTTCAGTGGCGGTGCTTAAGGTTGAAATTGTATCCACATGATCGCGGGTTGTTATGTGTGTACTTTCCACCACTGTATTTGTCTTTGACGTAGATTCTGTCGTTTGTACTTGTACGTGTTCACCCCTAGTGCTCTCCTGATCTGCAGTGGCAGTAGTTGTACCTTCATCCACTGTATCCGTTGTGGCTTCAACAGTCGTCTCTTTGCCAGTACCTACAGTTGTCGTGACCACTGTTTCAGTGTCTGTGACGTCAAGAGCACCGTGACTGCTTCCCACGGTCGCAAAGTAACTGAATGTGGTGTTGCCGTTAGAGGTCCCTACAGCTTCATAAGTTTTGGGTGTTGTCGCCCCTATATGTTCACCGCTACTTGTTTGTGCGTTTGTCCCAGTGGTCGTGTCAGTTCCTCCAATGCCGATAGATGTGGTTTCAATAATAGTAGAAGTATCACTTCTACCTGTCCCAGTAGTCGTATCAACTTCTCCAATGTTGGGAGATGTGGTTTCATAAACAGTAGATATATCACTTGCACCTGTTCCAGTGGTAGTGTCGACTCCTTCAATGCCGCGAGATGTGGTTTCAGCAATAGTAGGTGTATCACTTGTACCGGTCCCAGGGGTCGTATCAATTCCTCCAATGTAGGGAGATGTGTTTTCAACAACAGTGGATGTATCACTTGTACCAGTCGCAGTGGTAGCATCAACTCCTTCATTATCGCGAGATGTGGTTTCAACAACAATAGATGTAGCAATTGTACCAGTCGCAGTGGTAGCATGTACCTGTTCCAGTGGTCGTATCAACTCCTCCAATGCCAAGAGATGTGGTTTCAACAACAGTAGATGTATCACTTGTACCTGTCCCAGTGGCCGTATCAACTCCTCCAATGCCAGGAGATATGGTTTCAACAACGGTAGATGTATCACTTGTAGCTGTTCCAGTTGTCGTATCAACCCTTCCAATGCCGCGAGATGTGGTTTCAACAACAGTAGATGTATCACCTACACCTGTTCCAGTGGTAGTATCAACTCCTTCAATGCCACCCTCCGAAGTGAGAACTGTTGTTATAGAGGTTTGCTGGTTTCCAACCTCTTGGCTGGTAGACTGGACAAGAGTTTTCGTAGTAACGGCACACCCAGAAACTAAAAAATACAAAATCGAGATGATACTGAAGCTGCGGAAGATAATAATTTTAATTTTTCAAATTGTCGTGAAGAGTTAGTCTAAACTCAACTAGTTTCATGAATTGACTTCCTGGCAGGTTGTGGGCTGTTGTCGTACATCTTACTGTTTGTAAAGTTGATAAATGTACGTCATGAAATTAAGATCGTGTGACAAGTATTACGGACCATGCAGTTTGCATCTTTTTAACTCTAGTCATGTGGTTTCATCATTAAATCCAGTCGATCACTTCATAAAGATCAATGCAATGACGGAAGATTTCAGGCTAGAAGGAATGAAAAAATGCTTTAAATCCCTAAATACGACTGAAAATCTGTTAAAGGCTATTTACGTTATGAAAACTGAGAGGGTTCAAGATTTCCAGATGGATAACGGAGTCTGTTTATATCAAGAAAAGTGGCAAACAGTATATGAATAGAAATTGTGGTCAGCTCCAGCTGTACCCCTCATTAGGCGCACTGCTCAGGGACGCTCATCTTTACCCTTGTGACGTCATTCCTTACGTCACACACTAAATCCAATCAGTTTGAGAAAGACCACGGTATCCGATGGTCGAAAACGTTAACCAAGCAGGTACGTGCGTATCGACGTGAATAGATGAACCCTCTCAGTGCTATCAAGCTCCAGTCGGATGATTCTGTTTAGTGTTTTTGAGTTACAAGTATTCTAAATAGACAACCAACGCAGAGATTTTACAAGCCGGTCCATCTATGTTGCCATTCACCATATGTAGATTTATTTCATTTTAATACAACGGTCACAAAGGAAAAATAACTTCGCCCAGTTAATTTCCTCTTCTATAGGCAATGCCGCAAATTCTGGACATTTTTGCTATGTAATGCAAATTTAAACATGCCGCAGAAATTATGAATCACTGTTACTACAAGCACATCGAAGTTTGGATTCCCGCAACATATGGCATTCAATCTGAGCTAGACCGCACTGAAGCGATAATGCCTAGTTTAGCGCTCAGACAGATCTAGAGATCACTCACTTCCTTCGTCCAAAGTCCAGTGGGAAGAATTCGTTTCTGGTGAGCAAAACTCGCAGTCATTCACGAAATTTCTTGATCCATTTGCAAAACACTTTCCGTCAATTAAGCACGAAGAAACCTGGTTTAATAAAAAAATAACCGTGTAGCATTATCATGCTGTCGTGAGCTTGTTCAAATGTTCAAAGTATACCGTGCTGTAAATCAAGACTGGGACTATAATTACAACCTGTCTTTTTATTTTACGACAACATTTTAGTCAGTAGGTGTCAAAAAAGCCATTTTACTACATCCATGTCTGTTTGCATGTACATGTAGTATCTAATCTAGCAGTGACTTACGCATACTTCGTGACGACAGCCAAATTCTGTTCCCTAATCGTATTTTGTACCTCAAGGCATAATTGTGCTATTAAGACGAAAAAATCGATAAGCGATCAGTCCCAGTTATTCTTCAAATAACATTCTAAGAGCGAAGTGTTGCTGCTAGGTCAACAGAAACTTTTACACATGTAGAAAAGAACTTGATTCAAGCAACTTACCCCACCGCTATAAAATGTGTACTCAGGTGTCCTTTATTCAAACGGTATGTGGTTCAGAGTTGGCAAAAGCTGGCAGTTCGTTATTTCCCAGCTCGGCTCTTAAATTGACACGCCTGATCTCAATCAATAAGGATACCATCTCCAATTCTACTAAGGAACAATTTGAAGCCGATTTCATAACCGTTAGCGGTCTAAGTCAAAAGTTGTTGTTTTTGTAATGGGAGGCGGGCTTGTAGCCCCTTAAGTACAGTACATGATTTACTCAAATGACATGCACTTAACCAGACAATTAAAGTTTGCACCACGTACATATTTCTGTGTCCATGCGTTTGAGAGTGTAGCTGAGTAACACACTTCACAGTCGTTGGCTGAATTGGTATGTCCTTCAACGTAACATGTTCCGCCAATCAGACATGACGCATCCTACGAATAACCAACACTTAATTACAAGTCTACATAAGGAAACCCAGACTTTGCTAAGTCAACAACAAATTGATCTTTTCAACTTGTACGTTTTTTACTGAAATATACGAGTGCCTGCAATCATCTCAGTAGCAATGCATAGGAAGTCCTTCATTCTCACCGCGCGTGTTTAGCCAACTCGTGGACGAGACGTTCTCGCCATTCGGTGACTGTGTGATTTAGTATTCTCCATCACAGCGCCACCTGTACAGGCATGTGAAAGGATGATGAACGATACGCCGTGTGGGCATCTGTGCGCATGCCTAGTTGTGGAGGTATTTGTCGTACAAACAGATGAGAACAACTAATAATTGAGAAGAACATATCTCTTTGTACAAGTACTATCATAAGAACTATGAACAGAGTTGCACGAGGCTTGGCATTCTCCACGAAATACATGTAACTATTATTATTTGAAGTAGGGTGTACGGTAGGTACAATAAACCAACCTTATCAGTAAAAGAAAGTAACTACCCCAACATCAGAAATGCTGCTTATCCACTCGCAGATCACTTTCGATAAGGCGAAAACCTAAATTCACGAGTCCATGGATTTTTGTCAAGTTCATCACATTTTTCCCGTCGGACTAGTTGCAGCAATACTTCGACGGCATTGGAATTACATGTACAAATGCAGTATTGTGACAAAAAAGTCTTGTAAGTAGTACGTGAACAACAACAATACTTCGTAGGCATTGGAATTACATGTACAAATGCAGTATTGCGACAGAGAAAAGTCTTGAAAGTAAAACGTTTACAACAGCAAAGAGCTTCAATGGCGTGAAAACGAATATACCAACGTGCTTGACGGATACTGCGGCATTGTGGGTAAATACATCGAGATACGAGTGTCGCTGTGTAATCCGTGACGGCCCTACTGCATTAGTCGTCTGAGACAAAAACGCATAATTTAGGAAGTGTCACGTTAAAGATATGGATGCAATTTTTATCGTCTGGGGGAAGGAAGACATTACACAGCGCCATGCCAGCCACACAGTAAGTTGTCTATTACGCCGACTGTATCTGGACTAGGAGTCTGGGTCCAGATATCTTTGAAGTACCAACTAATAAATCGGGAACTCTGAGTGACCCTTGAAGCAACCCATAAGTAAAAGAATTACTGCTCTTCAAAAGTTTAGCGTGTGTTGGAAATACAAAAACAGAAATGAAACTTACGAATTTTTGTGACCAAGAACTTGTATCTTTGCTGGACGAGCACAACTGACAGTCGTTGTTGGGGTTTGTTTGGTTGTTCTCGTAACATACACCGTTGATCAGACAAGATTTGTTCTGCAAACAGGAAACACGTGACTGAACAACAATGAAAAAGTAAAACTTTTGGGAAACACCGTCTTCTGCTGGAGTAGAATTACAAACAGAGAATGAAAATGGACAAGAACCCACCTTCAATCGCATAGGCGGATCCAGGGACTTAAGCGGGTACTGGCCTTTCTTTTAACCAAAATGACAAACAAAAAAACTGGGGAAAACAGGAATTTTTTTTATTTTTCAATTCTGAGATCCCTGATTGCAAAATTAACGACAATAAATTTCATTACCGTTTTTTCTACTCACTGTTTCTAAAAATATAATTTTCTCCAGAAATCTATCCTTTTACTTAGACCTCACCTTTCGTAAAACAAGGACCCAACAATGTATCGCATAAATCAAATCCTTTTATTGTTCGAAAACAAAACAGTGGCCGTTTAAAGGTCATCCATCATAAACAAAACCCAAAAGTATCATGACTTCTATCCAAACCGCGTTATATGTAAAGTATTTCAGTCCCGAACGCCATCGAAGCCGGCCATTATCCTCGTTATGTAATCCAATCATCGTCGTCATCTTCAGTAGCAAACATACATGTGTAACTGAATGCAGTAAGTAATACTTATTAAATGTGTACTCACGTATTTGGGCGTCCAGCCATATTCGTCCGTTGTCACAGAACACTGTTCGCAGGCGTTGGCTGGATTGGCTTCTTCAGGGGCATAACAGAAACCTCCAATCAAGCACGAGTTGTTCTGAAATGATTAACACACTGTTATTGCATTTGGTAAATTATTAGACCCTCGCTTACATACACCATATGCTTGTATGACCACGCAAAGTAACAAAGACTCTCCGTCAAACTCTAACACGACTGTCTCATGGCTACATTCAACCGTCAAGTTCCCAATAAAATTTTGCGAGTGCGGTGATCCTTACTGACATGGGCCTATATATTCAGTGCTGGGGCAGTTTTCTTTCACCTACATATTTTGCCCGTAATTGATGGAACGAGCCCATTTTCGAAACTGACATTACTAACTGAGTTTTGGTACCGTCACTCTCCATCATTTGCCTTCAAATTATCAATTGCTATCATAGTTTCACTGCTGACACTTCCAACTAAAAGGTGGAGATTCCTAAGGCTTTGTGATAAGAAGACCATTCGTTTCAACATAAAATGGTTTCTTTTCAACTTTAATAAACGCATTTAAATTTCACTGTTAGGCGTTGCTAAAAAAACGAAGAAGAAGTATTTCAACCTGGAGACAATGAGATCATTATGTGACAGATAGGGCTACACATTCAGGCGTATTTAGGCAGGGCGCCCTTCAGACACGACCAAATCCCCCTCGGCAGCCGTTTCAAGGACAGCGTGGTATTTTATTAGTTGGAAAATCGTAGCTGTATCCACCCTCTTGCGATACCTTATAGAATTGCATGTGACCGAACACATGTGGAACCTACCTTTTTAACGCAGTAGCCTGACGCATTGCAGGAAATACAGACGGAATCGTAAGAGACGAACATGACCTTCTGACTCACTGCTACGCCATCGTTACTGACCCCAATATAGTAACCTGTGACCGGGATTCCGACAGAAGCTTTCTCGTCGATGCTACGGCGTACGCGTGATTTGGGCAGCGGGCAAAAGACTTCGTTAAAGGTTTCAAACTCTCCTTTTGTCAAAGCCTTTTCACCAGTGACGTTAATGGCTCCCTTTAATGTAACCTTGAAGATGAAGTAGATAAACATGAATTTCACATGGCAAGTGATGGAATGATATCTCTTGATAAGACAAAATTAATCTGAGAAAAGGTCGCGCAATCAAAATAGCTGAACTTCCTCTAACCTGCGTGCTTTAGACTAAAAATAACTGATTTGAATAAAACAGCCATGGTACTCAATTCAAACCTTAAATAAAGTTGTACTGACAAAGCCTTAAGATCCGCGTGACAATGAAAAGCAGTGCAGGTGACAAATAAAACATCATATTTATATCATACGCTTTTGATCGGGCTTACCACTCAGCATATCATACCTCTAAGTAATCAATGTGGCAAGTGAGATTTTCCGACTCAACAATTTTGTCTCCGTACACTGGGGTCGCCTCACACGGTCGGCTTTTGACGTCACATAAACCATTCTGAGGAATGGCGAATATTTCCGGCGGTATTGCTTTCTCCATTGAGCAGTCTCCTCCAATGTATCCTTCGTCACAAAGGCACAAACCTATTTAAAGCACAGGCTAATGTTAGTAACGTTTGTCAGCAAAAACCATTACTCGTTAACCACATGAAAGTTGCACCACTGTGAATCCAATTTCTGCCCATAAACATCGATTCTTTTGATATTTTGAGTTTTAAATTAGNCTTTATAATTAATTCCACACTGATATCAACCCAGCGGCTATAATGGTGTCCGCATAATAACAGCACTGCATTTTGGTAACCCTGCTGTCTGTATACTGCGCAGGCGTCAGTAGTAAATACGATACACCAATGCGACATCTATCAGACTCGTCAATTCCCTTGACTTTCTAAATAACTAAATCAAAACTGACAGAAACTCAAATTCGGTGCCCAATTTATAACGGACCTTTCCAGCAAGACGACATATTTCCGAATCGTAGTCGTCTTACGTCTGACGTCATGGAATTATTGGAATTCTTAATGTGTCGAGTGATGGAAATAATCTTCTGCCCACAATGCAACCTGGTTAAAAGTAACACTCAGGCATTGCCACAAGTGTTCAAGAGCGGAACCAAATGCAAAATTTTTGGGTAACCGGGGAGTCGGGGTGGAGGGTTGAAACAAGTGGCAAGCTAACGGTACTTTGCGATGAAGGGGAGGCGACAGAAATTTTCGATGAGTTTCGATCGGCAGACAGAAGAGCACATCCACAATTATGTTTATTTTCTTCTTTTATCAGCCGCCATTTTGGAAGGAGCATGATTCAAATTTCAATAGAACAAGAAACACATGAGAAGATATAAAACTTATGAATATGTTAGAATGAAACAAATGTTCCCTTTACTGAATCATGACTCACATGAGCGCACCTAGGAGAGGGCTCCGGGTGCTCAAACGAGCCCGCCCATTTAGCGAAGTGTGCAAAAAGGTCCGCCTCCGAGAAACAAAAAGTCCGAGAAAACGGGACAAAAGCCTATTAAACAAGCACAAACTTGCAATTCGCAGTGATGTTCCCGTTTTTTTTCAGTCGGCCCCCTCTTTTGTTAGCAGAAGGTCCACAACATCGGGAATTAGACCCCCCATATTGAAGGCTGGGTGCGCGCATGATTGAGGCAAATAATTTAGATTGTTTTGAGTTCCGACAGTGTCATCTGAGAAGATTTTTACAAGTGATGACAGCAGGTGTGCTTTGCCCTATGTTGCAAAGACGTCATGTCATTGTTCACGGGAATAATTGGTGCATTAAATAAAGGGAAACATCATTTTCGGAACGTGTACATAGTTATGGTTACCATGTCAACTAGGAGTCTGATAATACTACTCAGTGAGAACCCCACCATCAAGACATTGACTGTGCACGAACTGTATCAGTAACCAGTAACAGTCAGCAACAGACACATGAAGAAGACTGCCGATCGTGGTAATCGTACGCTAAATTAAGAGCATTTCTTGCCATCAAGATAATAGATCATGTTCAAGTTTTGTTTTTAGTCAGCTTAACGGGATAAAGTGCAGCTTTAAAAACATTTCCAAAGACCTAAGCCTTATTAAAAAGAATCGTATCACAAAGCCGGAGTGTCATCTCCGAATAATGTTTACCTTAATGTCTTCGACACAGCTACCAACTTTCTCCGAAAAATTTATCTCGGCAACCTCTCCACACGTCTTGGCTACGGATGAGTTGTACACGTAATTTTCACAAAAAGTCTTCGCAGACTCGTATGTGATGTTATTCGCAGTTGGAAAAGACATCACCTTAAAATAGTCAACACATTTTTGCCAAATGATACATGTACGTAATAAGTTACAGGCAACCACACACAACAGAATTCATTTCAGAACATCACAGACAACTAACAGGCAATGTTGAGAAGGCAAGATTGCTTTGAAGATTTGCTTTCGCTACTAGTACTTGTAATACTTTTGCATCTAATTAAAGTTTGACCCGATTTAATGACTAAACATGCAAACGACACAATAAATGTTAATACACGTGACCATGTATACNAGTCCGCCCCCTCTTTTGTTAGCAGAAGGTCCACAACGTCGGGAATTAGACCCCCCATATTAAAGGCTGGGTGCGCGCATGATTGAGGCAGATAATTTAGATTGTTTTGAGTTCCGACAGTGTCATCTGAGAAGATTTTTACAAGTGATGACAGCAGGTGTGTTTTGTCCTATGTTGCAAAGACGTCATGTCATTGTTCACGGGAATAATTGGTGCATTAAATAAAGCGAAACATCATTTTCGGATCGTGTACATAGTTATGGTTACCATGTCAACTAGGAGTCTGATAATACTACTCAGTGAGAACCCCACCATCAAGACATTGACTGTGCACGAACTGTATCAGTAACCAGTAACAGTCAGCAACAGACACATGAAGAAGACTGCCGATCATGGCAATCGTACGCTAAATTAAGAGCATTTCTTGCCATCAAGATAATAGATCATGTTCAAGTTTTGTTTTTAGTCAGCTTAACGGGATAAAGTGCAGCTTTAAAAACATTTCCAAAGACCTAAGCCTTATTACTGAAAAAGAATCGTATCACAAAGCCGGAGGGTCATCTCCGAATAATGTTTACCTTAATGTCTTCGACACAGCTACCAACTTTCTCCGAAAAGTTTATCTCGGCAACCTCTCCACACGTCTTGGCTACGGATGAGTTGTACACGTAATTTTCACAAAAAGTCTTCGCAGACTCGTATGTGATGTTACTCGCAGTTGGAAAAGACATCACCTTAAAATAGTCAACACATTTTTGCCAAATGATACATGTACGTAATAAGTTACAGGCAACCACCCACAACAGAATTCATTTTAGAACATCACAGACAACTAACAGGCAATGTTGAGAAGGCAAGGTTGCTTTGAAGAGTTGCTTTCGCTACTAGTACTTGTAATACTTTTGCATCTATTTAAAGTTTGACCCGATTTAATGACTAAACATGCAAACGACACAATAAATGTTAATACACGTGACCATGTATACATATACATGGACTCAGACATAGATATATATTATTTCATGGCAAACTCATTATCCCCCTAAGTCTAAAGTCCCGAGTGGAGAATTATCGCCGTCAATTTGTTAAAATAATGGTTTTACTCAAAACCAGTTGGAAATTTGAACAAAATAGAAATAAAGCGAATGTATAGCATAAAAATTTCAAGCAAATAGGCTAGCCTACTCCATATATGTATATTATCTTGCTGAGCTCCCACCGGGAAAATATTGTTTGCTAAATAAGTTTACTACTGGTTACTAATATAATGTCCGAGTAAGATTCCTGGCGACATTAGAACTGGAGATCGATGATTTTCAAGTGAGAGAAAATGGTAGATAAGTTTTACTGAATTAAAGATGTCGTTTTTCTTTAAATTCTACGTCTTAAATTTCGCATCGTATAAATGTCAGTACAGTGCGGTTTGTTAAACATGGGATTATTGCACGTCCTCATTGTAGTATTCAATTTCCAAGTAAAATGACGTCTGCTGCAGAATTGCTCTGATGTCAAGCCGACGGCAGTCACTACACGGAACTTGAGTAAAGCGGATTAGACTCTGAACTAGGGGTTCCCGCAAAAACTGTAATCAACACGCGTTGGTTAACAAAAAGGTTAATCAAAGTTGTAATGGCTTTGTAAAGCTGATTATGTAGTATAAAGTAGCGTATTGCACAGATCAACTAGAATTACGTACCGAGGGTTTGTAAGTAGGATCGACGTCAAGTTCATAATTTTCGTCGTCGACGAAGTCGTGAAAGTTAGTTTCTCTTTTTCTGCGACATTTTTTAACGTGGCGGTCAGTGATGTCAACACCACCTAAACTTTCACACGGATTGACGTACTCCAAGGGGCTACATTCAATCTCCCCTCCGGTATTTGCTGGATCGCACGTGCAATATTGTTGATTTCTAAACGCCTGGAAAGTGTTTTCAGGATTAAATTTCCCGCCAAACAACCTATTTTCCGGCTTTACCCTGGAAATACAACATTGCATAAGAAGATAATTTAAGAATACTAAGCCCTTTCCAAACAAGATCTCATTTGCACAATCTCTGTAAAATCTGTCTCACAAAAGAATACTGTGATACCGTTTTCAGGCTTATAAAAGACTGAAACAAGATGAAATTTCTTCGGCAGTCAGCTCACCTCGAACAACATTTTCCATCTTAAGACGCAGTGAGGAAGTTTTAACAGTGTAATGCGTATACAGTATCTTGGAGGGTTTGTAGATATTATTTAGTAGCAGATGAAGCAAAGTACTGAAACAGGCTTCAGTATCCTTGGAGGGCAGTTGGGCTTAACTTTACCAATTGCGCAAGCCCTCGTTTTCGCGAAGTATTCAAATTATTATGATGCGATTTACATTTATTATGCAAAAAGGGGCCGTGAAAAGAGTGAAGTGGAAATTCCTTCACTGTTTTCACGACCATTGCTTGAAATTGAGAACAGGCACAGACGCGAGGAGAGTAACAATTACGAATCTTGGAACATTTCAGTGACCTTCAAACACCAGACACTGACTAAAATAACACACACGCACAAAATACACACGAGCACACCACAAGCACGCTCATGCATATTTATCCTGAATGTGTGAAACTGTGTTAAACTTCCCTGCAAACATTTTGTAAGAATGGCCTTAAGAAATTGTAGCTGCCAATGGGCGAATTTTAATATGTGGCCATGTAAATTGCACAGGTAACAGGATTAGAATTATCGAAATTCCAAGATTGAAGGGCCAGAGAACAACAACAGGGCAGCTTGTTGCTAGGTAAGCTTCATGAGTATCACCAGCCCCACCTAGTTCAGTAACGCTAGGACCGACGATAGGACCTCGCTAAAGTCTAGCCAAAGTCACGTGTTCTCGCTTAAAATACACGGCAATATCTCACGTAATCTCGGGAAGTCTTGCCTTTTAGTGTTACTCATCTGTTCGTGACATGTTTTTAACTGGCGAGTATTACCAGCGCCACCTAGTGTAGTTGCTAGACCAACTAACACATACATGTACGTACTTCCACAAAGGTGTATAGCTGACCTTGACATGTTTTTCTAAGCTGATGAGTGTTACCATAGCCACGTAGTGTGGTTTATAGACCAACCAATACATATATACCTCCACAAGGATGTAAAACTATCCTTGACATGTTTTTCTTTTAATAGGTAGCTTGCTTCAGTTTGGCATTCTTCTGGACGGCTCTCATCATAACTGACACCGTTGTGGATAAAATCGTCGTCGCAAACATTGTTAAATGAGCCACAAAGGCCTTCGGTATTTCCAAAATCAGCTTTTGATGGGACGATGTATATTGACAAGTATCCCCTTCCGATACCTTTGACTTCAACAACTGTTCCCGTCGGGAGATGGAGCTGCAATTTAAAAATATAAGTAATGTCGATTGTTTCATAGTCAATGAAGCATTTCAGAGAACTCCACAGAAAAAAGTAGAATGAACTAGAAAGAAGTAATGCATGCCCAAACCGCTTCCAGCCTGCACGGGGTACAATGTCAAAACAGGTTTAGAGTCATTGTCGAAAAATTCCGTCGAAGTAGGGAGCAGGCATGACAGCAAAAAAAACAATATTGTATCATCACGTTTTTTGTATTTATTCCAAAATATCCATTTTATAAACAGTGTAACTTTCAAAATCAGATTCTTTAATATAGAATTCAAGTATTTCTTAATTAGGACTTCAAATCCATAAAAACGAGTTGTCGACCGATTATCTGGTTCAAGTGTATTTGCTTCATCTACATCCATTTACCAGATATAATTGCATCGCTCAGGTTATGAAACTTATGTTTGATCAGAGCGTTAGAGCCTACAGAATTGGTTTCAACGTGTTACTGACTACCTCGAAAAAAACAAGTGACATTTTACAAGACAATGCTTGGCAAATTAAGAAAACCTATCATCCCGGGTTTGAATAAATGACGAACTGTAAGGTATTTCCAAGACCAGGAATCGTGCCTATGTACACTAAAGCAAAATTTTACATGAATTTCAAAACAGTTACCAGGGGCTGTGTTAATCATTGTTTGTGTTTGAAATCTTGTAGATAAGTACTTCTGTGTTCTTAACAAAGCGCGAAGCAGTGAACAGCCTAGGTAAATTGAATAACAAGAAAATAGTCTAAATTTGAAAATAACTGAAAGGACATGGTGCAAAAACCCTCCGAGAGAGATGATACCTTTACTACTCTTCATTTGCACAGGGGAAATACCGGCAGTAATGTTCATACGAACAGATGGAGTCTAGTTTATTTCTTGTTCACCTATGGCATTTGCATGGTAATTGTGAGGCTTACCAACCGGGCTACTCAAACAGGCTTTAAATCAAAGTCTAACAGTAATTTATGTTTCATCTTCCCAATGCTTCGACTTGCTAAATGATAAAGGCGTTGATTTATAACATAGTTTTCTCAATTGTCCGTTCGTCTCAGGCGTTTCGACTTCGATCAAGGTTACTATTTCCAACACTTTTCCGATTTCTCAATCCGAGATCATCGGACGATGCTGTTTTGCAACGAACGACGCAGTGTCACATTTTGGTCCCGTAAACTGATGATCACCAATGGTTATTCTTCAACGATGAAAAATGACCAGGATTGTTTTGATGAAGTCAAAATTTTAATGCCACATATTTTGAAACTATGAGTTTACTGGAGCTGAAAATCTTGCCAATAGGTTGAAATAGGGTTGAAGTCGTTTTCAACAGCAAAGAGTCTTTAGACGTGTTCGAGTCATAGAGTGGTACGGCTGGATCCACTTTCAGAAGGTACGAAAATTTGTAGGAGTGTCACAGGTTGGTCGCGAAGGAAACGTCAAATTTAAGAATGCCGCAAGAATTTGCTCAGGGTCAAGAAAAACGAGACCCCACTGAGTGGGCGATGACAAAGAAATATAGGTGCCGTAGTGTTGCTAACAGCGTAAGCTTCCACACAAAAACACGGGACTATAAAACTGCAGAGTCTAAAAAAGCGCCAGATATTCCTTGATGTTGAGCCGTTCTTGAATTTACAGTTTGAGTTTCGTTAAAATGCTTTGTGGCAAAATTTTAATAATCCGGAATGTGTGCAGAATGTTCGTTATTTAGCAAAGGTAGAAGATTTGATATTGTAATTGGTACAGGGGCTGATTAGTGGTGTGTATATCCTGAAATCGTCCAATTCCATCAACAGATAGGCAGTGGACACACTAGCCTCAACATGCAGAACTCTCCTCAATTGCTTTTCTTCCCAAAGTTGGAAATTACACCTATTCGGCTGTTGTTGTGAGATATTCGTTGCATGAAAATTTGAGTGGGGGCCTGCGTTCCCAGTCTTGTTGCCAGTCTCGCAACTGTTTAATCCGGCACAGTTCAGCCTCTCCCTCCATCTATTTCTCCGCTTCTCATCTATACTTTCAACTCTAATAGAGAAATAATGACGACACTGAATAGATAGATACCCAAGGTGCCTGTTTAGTTATGATTCTGTGGTGTAAAACCATCAATGTGGCATATTGTCTCACAATTGGACACCTCTAGTTTGTTTATCCCTGCATGTATAGTGCACACGCAAGCTAGAACGCCATTAGTCCTACTAATGCAGCTAAAGTTTTACCCTAAGGTAATGAAATGCTGACAAAAATGACGTTGGAAATGTGAATCAAATCAGTTCAGGAATGTGACAGCAGCCCTACCTTTACGAAAACTAAGCGTTTTCCAAATCGGCAAAATAGAAGAGTTGAATTCGGGATGTTAAGACTGACTCACCTCCATTGTACTGCCGCCATCTTTTCGAATAAGTCTCGTACCTCGACCATAAGAGTCGCAAGACCCTTCTTGACTTATTCGTAAACGACTCTTTAATCGATCCCCTGCACCTGTATGATACAGCTCTTTTTTCTTGCAATTTTCAACCACGAACACATCGGTGGCAGATCTCACGGCAACACCGCAATTACAGGCTGTATTTTCATAACTTCGCCATCCGCCGCATTTTTGGAAGAGTCCGTGAACCTGTTTATTAACACCGACAGAGTAAATAAATTTCAAGACACGCTTAGATGTTAATGAAAGAGACAATAACATTCAAGCAAGCAACACTTTTGTATTGCATTTACATATGGTGTAACTTCGGGAGAATGTTGATTATTATGTGAGAAAAGCAATTTGTTGTGTTGGCCATTGAATGCATTAATGGAGAAAATTCTGGCATTAAACTATCCTCAAATACTTAACATATTTATAATCCCAACAGTATAGCAAAATTTAATTTTTATATGGTCCTCCATTACCTTAAACATCATTGGTTTCTCTATCCCGATCTCTTACATTTGTGTTGTTACAGGTATCAGGGTTTAGCCATATACATGTACCAGTTGCCGGGTCGATTTCATAACTTACTGAATTTTGGAATTTGACACAAAGCTGGTGGCTATCCATCCAAGACGAATAATTCTTGAAAGTCGCGAAAACAAAATCATTTCCGCGCATGTACAACGGTGCACAAATGGAAAAGGCGTCATATGTACCTCAAGTACTTGCATGTGTGTACATTTGTTTTCTTATAACTTGATGTAAATAATATTCATACTCTCTTGTGTAACTCTACAGATGTATTTGCGTTCACATGAAGAAAATACGTGTCGTACGTAACTTTACGTGCAACTACACATACGGGTAAGCAATATCTTAAGCCTCATTTACATTACGGTGTTTACAACTGGGTGATATTTAGACCCGAGTGTATATTTACTTTCGTGTCTTATTAACGCAAATACACCAGGGCCCGGTCTCCAATCTCCGTACTCAGACTCATACTCATACTCATACTCGAGATTTCATACTCAAAATCGTGCTCACTGGAGTCGTACTCAAAAAAGCGTATCTAATGTCGCATTTCGAGCAGACTCCAAACGTACTCAAATCTGACACTCATACTCGAGTTGCTATGGAACTCTTTATGATGTGAAATGCAAAATCACGCAAAGCAGCGCTGATTCATCGCCCCCTATTGGAATAGACCACCCCAAGAACTAGGCCTACATTATCGTCTGCTGTCGCTACAACTACAAGAGTATGTCTATGACGTGGAATTCTGAGTGTTCTGTAACTGTTATTCATTTTTTATTTTCAATAAATATTCTTATGCCATTTCTTTGATACATTTGACAATATTTAAGCTTTACTTCTTGAGTTCCTCACCCAGTCCCGAAAATGTCTTAAGAAATATGTAACAGCTTATCACATTACATCTCTGTTGTTAATTTAGTCTTGACATAAACCCATTGCTGTGTAGGCCTACGCTGAAGTCAAACTTTGATACTGTATCTTTGTATTTTACTGGGATGTATCAAGTGAGTTGACATTTGGCACTTGGGTTAAAAAACAATACTTGTGCAGGCATTCAGAGTTCACCAGTGGCAGTGAACGCGACGAGACGTCTACTTAGACATCGGCAAACAAAATCTGGAATTCCATTTGGGGATTGAGGAATTATAGATGACTAAGGTATGATGAGAAATGTACCTGACAGGGAAGCGAACTTTTTTAACTTCCCTCCCCTCCTGGTCTTTTGGAAACCCTACAAAACGTAGGCACACATACCGAAATAAGGTCAGCACAAACTTCTCACACGACTATTCCCACAACTGCTTTCGACGCTTGTTATGACTCGACGACAAGGGATTACAATGTGCCTGTTGCCAGGAATTGTAGAGATGGAATGGCGGCCATAACATACAGTGATACGGCGGGTTAATAAGGTGAAGAATAAGAAGATTTTTAAATCTTAAAAGATGAAAACTATTATCTCTGAAGTGAAATTGAAGTGCTGAGATGCGGTAAGAGGACTTATTTTTTTTAGATTTGCTGTGTTTCTTGGTTCCCTTTCGATATTTTATTCTCTGGCTCGTATTTATTTTCGAGGACAATTTCAAGCACACTGCCATACCAAACTTGAAATTTGAGCATAGACTCCGAATTTGTACTCAAAATCGTACTCGAAATATAGATGAGATACAACTTCAGTTCGAGTACACTCGAAAACTGAGTACGTGCTCGAAATTTCGAGTACAGATTTTTCGAGTATGACATTGAATACACGAAAGCTGAGTCTGTACTCGAGTTGAGTATGAACTGTGAGTTTGAGCATGATTAGAGTCTGAGTACGGAGATTGGAGACCGGGCCCTGTATGTACAGCTACACTCACAGGTATAAATACACCACCTCCAGGTGGCACGTAATTGTAAATATACGAAGATAAAAATATACATGTGACCTATGAATGCAATTTAAATTTGCACCTGGGTGTAAAACCAAGATCACTCGACCAAAATGCCGCCATTGTGATCTTCACTTCCTTTGCTGCCAAGTGCAATGTGTTTGTATGCGAACTGGAAAACTTATTTTCGTGAATCCGGCAGGTTACCAACAGTGCGCTTAACAAAACATTGCGATTTGGCTACAAAGGTGGATTGTTTAATACTGTAAGTTTGTGATACGTTCGAGGAATAATGAGTTGGCCTTATAGAATGGCACCTGCCATTTCAAAATCTTCAAACCACCCTTAATCTTTGAATTTTTTTAGCACCAATGCATCGATCTTTCTTAACATATTCATACAGGTACATGTTTGCGAGATAGTTCCAAAAACAAAAAAGCCTGGGGGTTGATTATCGAATGTTAGAGCTACCCAGACTTAAGGAAATGACTCTAGATGAAATTTCTCTTCACCATTAAACGTTGCTGTGTCGATTTGTGATGACAAATATTGCATTTCTTTCCCCCTTACGAATGCCATGTAAATACTTATTTACTGCCGTTGGTGGGTATGCGTATTGTTTAAAAAGTTTAAAATGGAGTAATACTGCTGCATATAATCGTGGCTATATACACTGGACGCATGTTGGAAGCAAAATACACGATGTAGGACGACCCCCTAAGAGCAAGTGGCTGTATCGTTCAACAACACTCAGTGGAGGTATGGTGACTATTTACTGATTTCTGAAGTTGGTAATTTTAAATGGAAGACGTTCTAGAACAAGCAAAGCACATTTATATCACTTTGATAGACCGAAATGGCATACATGTGTACATAAAGTACCTTTGGGTTAACAGAACTCATATAAACAATAACAAAAAACTACTCACCTCAAATGGATATTTATTATTTTTGTAAAGAATAAATTCTCCGTGAAGATGACTTTCATAACGACTGCAATAAATAAAAAACTGTGATGTATATAAACCGTTGATTGACTGAAAGAGATGCAAGTGTGGCTAAAAACGTTGAATATATGGTGGCTGGAGAACCTCTTTTATGCATGAACATTTGTAAATAACCATGATCTCAGATTTACTGAAATTTTGTTTTTGTCTAGCAAGGCAGTCCCTAATTGATGACATAAAATGGACATTTCTCAGTTTTTATTCTCACCGCGTTCGTTAGACTCTGAAGAGTAAGCATTCAAGTTGACTTAAACCCTGGCTTTTGGGCGAACCTGCAATTCCGCAGTCTGGTTGCAACCGCCCATCACCTCAGTGGACGCCATATTGCTAGAACACGGTAGCAAGCTTCCGAGTATACCCGCCAGACTCTCGCCTTTCACTGGAGTGATTTCTCGAGGTCTGGCGAGGACTTGGTTTTCTCGCAAGAGAATTTTTCTACGGAATGAGACCATGATCAGGTCGTGGAACCGTGGCGTTTGTTGTGCTCAAAACAAACGCCGATCAATGGCTGCCTTGGGAACCCGATGCCTTGCGATTACGTCACCTTGATTCCATTTCAAGCGTTATCCGTTGCAGTTGCAGCACAAATAGGCCGCCAAGTTGGGTCGAGATCAGTAACCCTAGTATAATGCTGGTAAAGCAAGCTCTCGCGAGATTGTTCGAGATATTGCCGTGAATTTTCAATGAGAGCACGTGGTTTTGGCCGGATTTTCTCTCGGCGAGACAGATATGGATCTCTGAGTGTTTCGTCGAGGTTTTGGGCTGAAGCTGCCAATTTTGTGTATTTTTACTCTTATTGGCAGGGCCAGGTGTGGGCAAAATAGCAAAAGAAAAGGAACTTTGAATCCAAATTTTCAACAGTTGGCAAGATTTATGTATGACCAGTATCTGCATATGTTTCACATTCTGTGGTTTTGTTAAGAAAAAGAAATAAAGTGCTTTTCCTCAGTTCTGACAGCCTTGGGAGGCGAAATGGAGAAAAATGTTGAGTGCCATCTTACGTATATGCATGATTGCTAGACACGGGTCACTGAGCACTTTTCCATAGCTACTGAATTGTAACAATGCATATACTCACTGGCCGTCAAATGTGATCATGTGCGGGTCATTAATTGAAATACACATGTGATTTCTTGTAGTTGTGCTGTCTTCGTCCAAAACAGTGACCTACAATTCAGAGAAAACAACGTTAGAAAAAATCCGGAAGCTTTTCGTTTTTCAATCGCGTGAATAGGAGACAAAATGTACAATCACGACACAACCGAGTAAATCGCAATCAAGGTCCGTGTTCGAGAGTCGACCGTGTTACGGCCAAAAAAGAAAAATTCTGATCACGCACCAAATGCCAACTGGACCTCATATGCAAAGGGTTATTTAATTGTGCACAATAAAAAAAATATCAAAATGGGATTATGTTTCAGAAATTAATGCAGTTTTGGCTCTGAATTTCAAGCATTTTTAGCGGTACGATTGGTCATTTTAAAAATTCCAGTTTTTAAGTGGCAACAGTAGAAAAGAAATTTATTTTATTAAGTAAGTAAATACTTTGATGTAACTTAGGTATAACTCAAGTCACTTTCAGAATCACTTAGATGAAGTTGTGCTCAATTATTGAGAAATGGAAAAGGTTCATCGTACAACAGGAACTCGTTCCTGTGTTTCTAAACTTAATCTATTGTAATGAAGGTTAAAAAGTACAGTTAGCACTCTATAACAACAAATACTACAGAACATGTACATTGTAAGCCTAAGCAACACGTCAAATTATTCAATATCAAAACAAACCAAAAGTCTGGATATTAACTGGGATTTCTGCTATTTTGCAAAGGGCCTAAAAAGGCCACCAAAATGTACTGTACGTAATCCTTTATATAGTGTACGTGTACGTACCCGATGTCATAAAGTACATGTAGCATGGAATCATAGACTAGGTAAATGGGTGTTTACTACAAATACATTCGTTTTGAGTGATATGTTGGCATGTAGCTCTATGTGTAGTGTACGTATTTTAACATGTTCTAAAAATGACAGACATGCACATGAATGCTGTGTATTTTATTTGTTCTTCTGGAATGGATTTGGTAAATGAACTATCGCTCAGTAGATGACATGTCATTGAAACACAGTCTACGTACCCCTTTGTAGTGTACGTACCTTCAACTTGTGTGCTATCAAATATTGCCTACAACTACATGTATTTATACATACTGCTGTTCTTATGAATAATACTGGTATACCCTGAAGCATTCGGTCTGACAAAAAAACAATGGACGTTATCAAACTTATGGGCAGCAGAATGCCACACAATACTTAGTAACATCCTAGAAGTCATGTCACATGATTACAAGATGCATCAAACCAACAAGTACTGTCCGCACCAAACTCGAGACCATCCGAGACATTTGTAAATTTGTCAAAATGAATTGATGTTGATTGAGTGAGCTTCCTGCTTACAAGTTGCATACTGGACCTAGCATTGTATTATCTATTTTGACTTACTCTGAATGTGTTCAAAATTAGGCAAGTAGCACAAATAAAGTTTTTTAATAGATACTGGTCTTTTTCTATTTGTAAGAATCATATTGCAAGAGAAAAAATTTTCATTGATAAAGTATGTAATGAATCATCAGCACGATGAAATTTCTTACTCTAGTATGTCATATAATTTAATCAAGAAGTTAATAAATTATTAGCTTACTTATGAATTTGTTTTCGTGACAAATGTTAGTTGTGACCACAAGTTGTAGTGCACGTACCTTCTTAAAGCACTTTGATGCAGAAGGCCATCAAATTTAATTGTTGATTCTTACGCAAAAATATTTAACAATACAAATCTTAAATGATGGTACTTTACAATAAACCAGCTTTCATAGTTACATAACATTTTTCATCAAAAGTGGCCACCAAACATGGACCTTGACTGTGATTAACCCGAATATCAAGGCGTTACAGCTAAGACAATATCATATCTTTGTTTAACTGCCGCTCAGCAGCTGTCTCTTGTAGGAGATGCATCCGTCAAGGAAAAGATAATGTTGATGAAGCTTGCATACAGCTTTGTGTGCTCCAAATCAAGACAGTTATAGACGCATATCATCAGTGATAGGTTAAAAACTGAGTGGACATTGGCCTCCTGTTGTAAACCAACTGGGTTTTGTAACAATCAAAGATCGTCGTGTATTATGTTCTAAGTTATTTTATCGCTAGATGTCAAAGAATTGGATCAGATGTAACAAAATAATCAAGGTAAATATATGTAATATTTACCACTTTCTGTTAAGACAGTTATCACAAGAATATCGTAAAAATTGAAAAGTTGGGTGTCACGGCGCCACCTTGCGATTGATTCCCATAAAGCATTGCCTCGAGCAAATGGTGTACGTAAATTACATGTCAGTCCATCAAACTTTGGTTTGCAACGGTGGCAAATCTAAACGAAAGCGAGGAATTTCCAGTCAAAAAATACAACAACCAGAAAATCGAATAAGACCCGAAAACGTAGCCAGAAAGAGAGAAGATAACACTTTAGGATACCTAACACATATGAAGTCTGAGAAAAGTCTGCCAACCTAGAACTCTACAAAACAAAACTTGTCGGAAATATGGCGATGAAAACAACTTCCTGGAAATGTTCGAAACATTCACCAAGAATTAGAGTAGGAACTGGATGAATGGGAAAGTGTTCTCTGTTTCCTGTGGAATGGTAATGGAGCACAAGTTCACACCATCCTTTCCACAGCCAATCGATTACGACCCATTCACGAAGACACAACATAATTGCAATGAAATGGCTGAGAAAGGTTTTCGCAAGCATTTCCAAGAAGCAAGAGCGAGATGGAGGAGACGTCCAGTTTGCCATGAGCTGAAGTTGGGTGGCACACGACGTTTTAAATCGTTTCTTAATCCAACGGAACAGCGCCTTCAGCTGGACGTGTTCATTGTTGTCCGTTGCTACGGGACGTTGTGGATGCACTCAAGTTCGAAATAGCGGACCTACAGGTGATACTTCTGTTTACGTCATACACTAAATAACACATTTGCGCGCTACTTAATCATTATTCAAAAAAGATAATTGATGACAGTAACTTACCTCGACATCTTTCACAACGTAGTTGCTCCAGGCAGGATGGTTGTTCGCAGTAGTAGGTGTTCCGAGCTTGAGAATACGTTTTTTTGGAGCTCCGTATTGATTGTCGATAGAACTCTTGATTGTAAAGTGAAAGGTGCCGTGAGTCTCCGAATTCCATTCATAATCATCCAACGCAGCATGATCTCTTAACTGAAGTGGCTGATTACAATCTGTGGCTGTTATTGCAACTGGTTTGAAGCCGTTCACACAAACTTGTTCTTCTGTAAACCCGTCCTCGATTGTAGGTGTCGCTCTCAGCTCAAAGTTTATGTGACACCTTTGATTGCTGTGGTCACTTTGGTCACATCCGACATCTATCATTGGAACTGTTGCCATGAACGTAACATTTAAATCCTCACCTTCTTTCATAGTGATTATGTCATTCTTCACCTTAAGATATATAATAGGTATACCAAATAAATCAACCAAAATTTCGCTTTCAACACATCACTGCATGAGACGTTGACACGCTACTTCAAATGACTTTACAAAGTAAAAAGAAGACTCGTCAATCGAATATCGTTATATTTTAAAAAGTTTGACATATCTAAAAGTGATATTCAAAAAATATGGGAAAACTGCATAGACTGTCTAATTCCTATCAAAACCATAAGTAATAGTAAAACCTGTAACTAAAGAACAAATCCTTAAAGTCGTTTTGTTCGTCTACACTTTTCAGTGTTTGAGCTATGGTAAACTATTGTCATAAGGCGAACTGGTGAAGCTGTGCCATAACTAGTAAGCAATACATTAAGACAACTTATTCGATTGTTATTCCGTTGACTTACTGAAAACATTTGAAGATGAGTTGTGCGTCACAAGCAGACAGGTAGAGAGACAAATCTGAGTGAGTGAGAATATTGTCGATGGATAGGTGCCTAGCAGAGTTAGTGTCGGATTAAAGGTTTGCTGGGGCCTGCCTATCAAAATTCCAGAAGCTCTCAGTACAAAAGCGAACTGAATCTAACAATACATTATTACTAGAATATATGTTTAGTCTCCACTTCTTCCTCAAGGTTACGTAGCATGTATTTTGGAGGTACAATATTTAGGTCATTTTAAAAATGAACGGAATGTAATCAATATCATCCAGTTTGATTTCAAGTAAAATGGTTCGACCACATTGAGCCCTGATGCATCCGGGCAATGCGTAACCATATCTTTTGTGGCATGCGACTGGTGTACTTCAAAAAGATTTTTAAGTTCCTTAAGGTATTGAAATTAATGTAATAAGATGCAATAAATTAAATTCACTTAGCAAGTCGTTCTAAATATATGAGTCTTGACAGATAACGTAACTGATAAGAATCTAATTAGAAGATTCTTGGAAGATAATCTTACTGGTAAGATTCTAATTATTTGCCAATTGAGAGATGACCTAACTGTCAAGATTCTAACTTGAACAGTTTTGAAAGATAACTGACTGGTGAGATTTCAAACAGAAGAGTCTTGAGAGATAAGGTAACTGATCAGATTCGGTAAACACAACTGACTGGAAACGCAACCTAACTTATAAGATTCTAAGAAGATGAGTCTTGAGAGATAATGTAACTGTAAAGATTTTAAAGGGAGCAGTCTTGGGAGACCTAAATGATATTAGTCGAAACAGCTAGATGAGTCTTGGAAGATAATCTAACTGATATTAATCTAAACAGATGAGTCTTGGGAGATAATCTAATTGATAAGATTCCAAACTGATGAGTCTTGAGAGATAATATAAGTGACAAGATTCAAACTGAGTCTTGAGAGATAACCCAACAGATAAGATAGTAATCAGATGAGTCTAGACAGACAACCTAACTGAAATTATGAGAATGAACGGCCGCAAGAAGTGTGATAAAGTAGCCTTCTACGCAGTCATGATTGACGCTGAAACAGAAAAGGTTCTATCACTGGATGTCTTCGTTTGGCTACAGGAATGGATTAGGTCATTTAGTGGATTTTACGTTTCATTTAATAAAAGAGTTATCGCTCGGAACAATATCCTAGAGTTTTTCCGTGACAAATCCGCTCCGGAATTGACAGTCATTCTATTGACTTCAGTAGCCTTGGTGACACTCTTTATTAAAAACTGGCTAAACAGTACCTGACACAAAATTATTGTCCTCAAAACGTACACTTTTCTTTGAGTAAGCTGAATTATTAGAAAAATATACTTTCTACCGTTATTCTGATACTTAAGTTGTGGAGCAATCCTATGCGTCGGCTTTTGGCGCCATGATACAGTACAGCCACTGAATTTTTAGACTTCTTCCGGGCTACCTCACGCCTAGCCAGACCGGAGCCCAGCCGGAACACAGTCGTGACAGAAATCAGTCACGGTCGCCTCACGCCTACTCTCCGAGTAGTCCTCACGCTTACCTCCGGTTTAGTTAATGCTTTCCTCACGCCTCGTTTACGCTTTCTTCGCGCCTCCGTCACGCTTACCTTACGCTTTTTTTCGGTAGCTGTGGTAACCATGGTAGGGCACCGGGCTAATCAGTAAAAATACATGTAACGTCTTGATTGCCTGTCGTTTCGGTCAAGTTGCAAAGACATTATAGTATGTTATAGAGTATCTTTGCAAGCGGTCCTCTGTCACACTTGGGTTCCGACTAACTCTGTAATTCCACGTGTTGTTCATACAAACGTCTTTCTTCAGCTCGTCTTGTGTTACACTTTCATGTTCATGTTCAATTTACGACTCAAGAGCCAGTCCCATCAACGACAAACATGTACAGTGACCACGGTTAGTAAATACGAATGAACGCGACCCTGTTCCCAGAGTCATATTTACATGGCTGTGGACTCCTTGAAACTTGTCACAGGTGGATATAATTAATTCGCCCTAAAATAGCCTACGCATCTTGTGAAGTATTGTGTCACTCCGTTAATTTTTGCACCGCACTTGCGTACAGAAAATTTGAATAGGCCGCCCTTCTGACATACCCATCCCCTACTGCAAGCAAATGTTTTGAATTAAAAGTCCCGAATCCGTAGTGCAGTTCAATTATTTGTAGCCCCCTCCCCGTAGTACATGCGTTTCGACTGAGTACACAGTACTTCTTCACTAAAATAATAATAGCAGTCATCTGTTTGACTCGTCAAATGCATGGGCCTGATCAGTTTTCTCCGCATGATGCCGGAACTTGGGATCAATGTGCTGAGAATTGACATGCTATGCTCCTTCATATCGTGAAGGCAATTGAATAATTCCGCCGTGTACACGCGTGTTAAGATTCTTTATTAGTTTATGTAAAAAACAAATAATTATATCTAAGTGAAAAGTAAAGTCCACGGGTCTGTTTTCTGAAGTGACTTACGATTTGAGACGGAAACTTTGGTCTTTTACTGCACGTGACGATTTCAAAAAAAAAATTAAACCTCACATGAGCAAAAGTCTATGAGAATACACACATCACTGCTAGTTACTGATGTAATTTTAATAAATTACTTCATCATCTGCGATGCAGGTAAACTCACGCCTAGCTCACGGTAAGCTCCGGGTACAGTCACGCTTAGGCTCACGCCAGCTGTCACGGTTGATTCACGCCTCATGCATTTTCCGGTGTGTCTCCGGTTACGGTCACGGGTGGCTAGACCGTAGAGACACCGGAGAGAGTCTAATAATTCAGTGGCTGTACTGTATATAGCGTCACCTATTTATTCTCGAATGTTCAATTGAGTGCAACTACCCAAGCGGTGTGAAATTTCGAGGTCCCTTGGGGGCCTATCACCTTGACACACACTGACACAGTGGTTCCTAGCTGAATTTTGAAGATAGTCTTCACGACGTCTAGCTGACTGGCTACGGTTACAATAGCGAAGTCACTGAAGAAGGCAAACTGTACTGCGTTTCAGTGCTACAGAATTTTCGCATAATCTCCAAGTCACCGGCGTAACTTGCATCAGACTTCTTACGAAGTGTTAATTTTTGGTTATCAATGAGTATTAGTCGGGCAATGATGAAGAATAAAACTCATTTAATCCTTGTCGTATATCTAAAACGGGCAAGTTTTCCGATGATTTCACAAATCATTTCATTTCAACATTTTTAAATTTACTCATTTTTAATGACTAAAGTTAAAACCTCTTAAGAATAAGCCTCCGCGAGGATTAGAAACTTGTTTTGCGAAACTCATGTTAGCTCATTTCAATAATGTATAAAAACAGTTTGTCAGACAAACAGTACGAATAAAGAGAGCAGTCAACGGTAAGAAATACGTGGTGTCGAGTTACCTTACCTTTACACCAGCCCAAAAATCTCCGCTACGCACAGTGTCCGAAATGCCGCCAGTGTTGTTATAATGCGCCAAGACTTCACAGTGAACCTAGAGTACATATGTTTGATATGATTAGAATCAGCTAAGTATTAGTGAAAAACAGAGTTTCCTGATTATTGTTGCACGCTTTTGAGATATTATAGAAATATGGACTGATCCCAAGCTTGATAACAGTGAGTTACATGTAGTATGCCAGAAAGATCATTCCATACTTTCACACATTACAGCCACTGATACTTCATTTCAGTTTGCTGATTTTATTAGAGGGGGTTGTTTTTGACTGCTTTAGTGTATTGACATCGCCTGCACGATTCGTTTTGTAGTGTATGGTTTCTACACCATCTTATGGATCATATCGCGAATAGTGACGTGTGACACAGGGGCAGCACGCGAATAGCTCATGGATTAGTCCGAGTTTAACGTTATGCGATACAGCCAACAGAAATATCAGAGGTCGTGCAATAATGTAAGACACCGTACTGCCATTCTTCTCAATTGTTTTTGTGGAGTCCAATCATGCAAGTTCAAATAATTGGAGACCTTACAATAAAGATCTGCTCGGGTGCGTGTTTGTGCAGTCGGCCACACCACGCAACATCTACTGCTGCATCAGTGTTCTACTACCTTTGCAAACTCTGCGATTTCTGCTAATACACGTACTGTTAATATCGAGGGCAATATTTCTAAAACCTCTTGTTATCCTCCTCCCTCAAAACCTATTCTACAACCGCACCTTTCACTACGAGCCTCACAAACGTCACGAAAATCATCACTCTCACTACGAGCCTAACCAACACAACCGTCACGAAACCACCACTCTCGCTACGATCCTCAACTACACAAACGTCAAGAAATCACAACTCTCGCTATGACCCTCACCAACACAGCTGTCGCTATAACCGCCACGTCTACTCATACAACCGCAACTCTCCTTGTCTTCATAGCATCACAACCCCTCCAAACACAATCATTCTCACCTCCATCTCCAACGTCTCCACAAGGACGGCCACCACCAGCCTCGCTATCACCAATCATGTCATTACCAACGCTCCACCACTACCACTACTATTGCAGGCACCACCCACCAAGATATTTCGACGTCACCATCATCATCACATTTCCCCCGCATTATCAGCACTGCAGTGTTAGCTATCATTACAAATACATGTATGGTTTTAGTTAGTGATTATTATTTTGAATGAATTCATGTTGTCATGTACGTACATCAAATGGCAGTTGAACTTTCGGTCCATTTATGGCTATCCATTGGTACTCGTGTAGAATCGAAACCTTGTCACCTTGACCCAGTTCCTCATATGCAAATACAATATCATTTATAAACCAACGAACATTAAAAAACAGCTTCGTAAAGTTTTCTGAGTTGTCATCAGCAATATTGCAATGGAACTGAATTTCTTTCTTGTTCGTGGCCGTCAGATGTTTTCGAAACAAATCTTCCAAAAAATTGCCTGTTTCGGGGTACTCGTCAGGTCGTTTTCCTGCATGAGCGGAAACCGTTACAGATCCATTGTATGTAGCACGGTCACCTACAAGACATGAAACAATTGCATCATAACACATTGATTTTTTGCTTTGATAACACTGAACATAGTAAACACTCCAGTAATGTAATTTGGACTGTGTTGTGTATCTCGAGAATCGTGTGGAGGGAAAATTTCAGTTATTGGACGGGGGCTCTGTATTTTGTCCCATACTTCTACAGTGCAGCCTCACCGACCATCCCTTCAGGGGTGGTCATTTCTCTAGTTTTCGCTAGGTGGCACCCAACCCATAGCTCAAAAGCAGAAAAATTGCCGAGTAATTCTAAGCTGCTTTATACATGTAATTGCATTTCAACTTCAGATTTGTGAGATTATGATTTTTTCTCTAATCAATTTGAATAAGATTGTTTGAAATGAGAGCAGATCCAGGTTCATAGTGTTAGCTGTAAACAAATACATGACTTTCTGGCCATTGAGTCGAAGCCCCTCTCTTTTTCAAAATCTACCTTGATCCCAGTGCAACTAATTTAACTATTAACCCAGCCATAACCTTAGACGTAAAGCAGACGCTGGGCCTACTTCCCCAGATTAAAATTAACACAAAATGCAACTGTCACTGACAGCTTGTTGTTATGGTAAACTACATGAAAATGTACTTTTCAAAATAATGTATTAGTATGCTTTTCAAATTCAACATGTCTTATGTAATAACCTATGTCAATAAAATTCATAATCAATAAACAGTGTTCAAACAAGGTTTTAATGAAGTTATTGTCAAATTATTAGAAATATTCACCTTTTGTATTTTGTTCTTGCTTACTACAGATCTGCAAATTCGGTAACAGCCTCCTGAACAAAGGCGCTTCATTGAAATAAAGTGGAAATTACACATGTTGAAAAATGACGGTGCCTGTGTTGGCGAAAATCATTAAGCGCCGATTTTTGACACCAGAATCGGATACATGTAATGTAATTCAGACGTACATGTAGCGTATGAAAAAATAAACAATGAGACCAGCAACCACCCGTAACAGCTTGAACGTCACCACTTATAGCGTGACGATTGTCACACATTGATTATTGTGATATTATATATCAATCAGCCAATACGGGTGCACTCCAACATTTGGAGAAGTTACAATATCAAGCTGCCTTACTCATAACCGGAGCTTTCAGGGGATCCAATAGTGTTAAGGTTTTGAATAGTCTCAAGTGACCCAAACTGTCTACTTGACGCAATCTTCACATGACCACATTTACTTTCGAGGTAATAAACAATGTCAACAACGTTTCTGTCAAAAAAATATTTGATCTATACACTAGACAAGGCCATCGTAGTGATTTGAGATCCTCCACCTCCGTCGTTCAGTCAGGCATTCAGAAGGTCTACAGTCATGATGTGCATCAACAACTGGAATTCTCTTCCAGTCTCTGTTAAGGAAAGCAACTCTTTTACGAGTATAAAAAATAGTTTTAGTACTGTTTTTCATAATTTTGATAACTCAACACCCTTGACTCAATTCTCCCTTCCCCGCGATAACGAAATAGCATTGTACACTTCAAGATGTGGCCTTTTCCTCAACTCTGACAATTTCAGGCACAACTTTAGTAATGTCTCTCCAAACTGTAAATGTGGTGACCATCAATCTTATCCTCATATTTTCTTCAAATGTCTCCTCATCGAATACCTGAGAGACTCACTTTTTCGTGCACGCAATAAAGACCAATCAATTGTTAACGATCTCGATTCTTGTAATAATATCCCTACTAGTTACATTATTATTGAATGGTAGTCCTAACCTTGACCTCGTTCTCAATGAATTCCTACTAAGCAACGTTAGCAAATTGTTATGTACCATTTATCAATATTGTTGCTTCTGATTTCCATAAGTGAATCAGTACTTATTTTTGTTTTTATATATTTTTAATAGCATATCTAAGTATTGGAATATTTATATTAGATACTACTTAATTGTATATACCTCTATGTATATTAGTTTCATTAGTTTACAACCCAGATATAATGATTCGCGGTTTCTGGGTTTGTTATTATTTCTTTGTATGTTCTGTGTATTCTTCAATAAATATATATCACTTTAAAAAAATATCATCATGCATAAGCAGTACTTGATACTGTTGATCTATTGAATACAAATCTCGCCAATAGCTCACTTGCGAGTTTCTCGCTAGTCACTGTGACGTCACCGGAAAGGGGACAAAACCCGCCATATTGCTCTTGTTTTGCCCCGAGTCTTTGCTACACACGCTAAAACTTACTGGAGATCTTATGGTGAATTTTACGCTTAAAACGTTAAAACAACTTAAGATATGGTAGATGGGTCGTGGAATAACTGTGAATAGACGAAGAAAATGTGACCTTGTTATGTTGTGCGAAGCTGTGAACGGACTGAAATTGGAACTTAATCCGCTCTAGGCCTGAAAGGCGCAGGCATACAGGGGCGATAGTGTATCCCCATAAAAAGATATTCACTTCAAAATACAGCAAATAAAATCCAATGAAACATGCATATGTGCACATGAAGTTATAATTAACACATACCCTGACTCTGGACACAATTTAGTCTACAAATAACTTGAGCATATTCATGAAAACCTCGCGGTTCTCTCGAGTTTCTCTCACTAAAGAGCCGCCATTTTGAGGAAGTTACGTGAAATCACGCCTGTTGACGAACAAAAAGTCCAAGGGACACAAATCTTACAAATTTCACTTGATATTTTCTCATGCTATTTTGCAAGTGTCACGCGCCAGGTCACGCGCCAGATCTCGCGCTTCGCTCAGTCTCGCGCTAGCCTTTGCCTCATACTCACCTGACTCAGTTGAAATACTTGATTGTGGTAATCGCGCGCGCGGACAAAGTTAACAGTAACCACAAAGTGGAGTTGGAATTCTTCGCCTAAGTCACCTGAATTCCCGTATATATGCTTCATCGAAGATATGTTTAGAAGCAGAAAGAGTCACTGAAGAAAGTAAGAGCCTTTTAGGTGCTAATTTTAGGTGTACAATGTATTTTCGACGAGGTGAAAACTTTATCAGTGAGCGGATTTCGCCTACCGCCCGTTTAAAATACACGGGACGAAATTAGTACAGAACGCGATAGAACGTATTGTAGTGTGAATCTGAAGTTCATTTGCCATAACAGCAATGCTTCTGGACATTTTTCGAACTAAACGGCTAAAAACTCGAAGACAATAACAGAATACACTCTGCTACCGTATTGGGCAAATGACCAAACGACAAGCTTTTGCCCCACTTCCCGTGACGTCACAGTTAAGTCTCACATAATCTCGCGTTACTGTTATAAACTCGCAAAAGGCCTAATAGGCATGGTGTAAAATGTGATGATAACGACGATGATTATAGTGGGCGAAAGATCGATTTCTAGTGATACTAAAAAGGCGCCAATTGTCACGCGATCCTTATCATTAAGCTCGGAAAGTGTTGCTTTATCCGACGCAATTTCTATATTTTAGATGCTTGGCTAGCAAATTTCTGTTTTTTGTTAAAGCATGCATGACCACCAGATATTAATTTCTTTTACATTCCTTGTTAGTGCTCTCTCTTGACCAGAAAGAAAATTTTGCCTGTGACAAAATGGCGACGCATCAGCAAAATTTCTCGATTTTTTCTTTGGAAATATTCATTCCAAAATAGGAAAGTTTCTGATTCGTAATCAGCGCACAAAATGGCTCTCAAACATTACCCCCGATACAAATGTAAGTCGCATTTTGAAAGGTATAAAAACGGAGCACAGTTCTAAATTGAGGTATTTTTCTAATTTTGACCAGACATAAGTGTTTCCCTACCTCAAAATGGTGAAAGACAGTGCCCTTATTTACGTTTTGGTGATTCTTAAAGACGACGAGTTGGCAGTCTGTTCTGGACGTTTGTGTTCGGGGAGGGTGCACGTAACATAGCTTTGCCCACCGGACCCCGTCGAATGATCTGTCAACTCAATTCACTGGCAAATTTTCTCCATTTTATGCAATTTTAGCGGTGGTAAACTTTTATAACATTTCAATCGTTTTTGAGTCGGCATAAACTTTCGCCACGCAGTCGCGGTAAGTCCTCCACTTGTGTATGGTGATATTTTCAACTAGAAAAGCAGTAGTGGGTATACTTAAAACTTACCAGTGCACCCTGGTTGGAATCCGGTGGGCGAATACGTGTTAGGCGGACACAGGTTGGCAGCTCCTGAAAAATGTGGGAATTTACTTTAAAATAAGCTCATTCGAAATTAAAAAAACAATCAGACTGGAATCAAAATAGGCTCAATCCATCGTTTACTACGAAATCTAATATTACACTGATAAATTCTGCCAAGAATGCAGCAAAGATATGTGACTGCTTCAGGATACGACAACCATACTGAAATGTTTGTACTCCAACATCGCGGATGGCGTAATTGGTGACATCATGCGAAAACACTATACATGTCCTGTACATATCAATCATTTGACATTTCCATACGGATGAGAAACTACGCAAGTCGTTCAATCAATTGGCGTATGATCCCTAATTTCAAGTGATGCTCAAGGTACCAAATATGACCACGACGTATTTTGTTTGTGAACAAGTAAAATGTCCATTGATCGTTGAAATACGATGTACAGTGAAATCATAGGATAACATTTTCATGGATTCACGCGAAATGAATATATTTTCAGTACCTTAAAATCATGTTAAAAAAGATATGGGTCAGATTTGGCGGTAAGGATATACACAAGCTTGTACCTTATTTCTTGTAAAGTACACGATAACATTGTGCGGTAATTGATGAATAATGTACAATATGTAACCAGCTTGGTAAAATGGGTTTTGTAACGACTAAACCTTTACGTCGACATGCAACAAGCGATCGATACACGTTTTGCAAAAAGAAACCTATTTTGTATCAATTTAAATCGAGTAGTTCTACTCGATAACAGCACTTTCGGTTGCGTTACCTGACACTTGACGGCAGACGGGGGTGTTGAATTATCCAATGACATACAGTAATTGATTTCACACGCAGTCTGTTCAGCAGTTCACAACTAGGGTTAGTGATGTCAGCTTACAGCTTGAATTCATCGTTTAACACTAATAAATCATCATACTTCGATGTAAAACCATTAAAAATACACCGAGTTCTTGTTGTTTTATTTCGCTGTTACGGATTTACTGGTATTTGGACACACCGTAGTCTACAAAGTTCGGCAGGCCAATTTACCAAGGTTCGTAGCAGGCCGGGAGTTTTGGATCTGTTCGAAGATAAATTCGAAGTATTCTTCCGTGAAATACAGACAGGAGAATCCAGATCTGTGTTTTTTATACTGGTGATATTTTGAATTCTAAACACACAAAAACGTTTGTTATCCCGGCCAGTGACTCGTAACCCGATCAGGCCCGTCGCGGCCTCACTGACTAGTTATCCTGGCCAGTAGCTCGGAACCCTATCAGGCCCGTCGCAGCTGGGACTGACACGAACATAGACCACCTTGAGTTGGAAACTAAACCTCCAGTCAGGAAAGACTATAAAAGTTAGCCAAAGAAATAATGTACACTTAATTATTTATGTGAACTAGCCCGTGACGAAACCGAAAATATGGCTTGCCGCGGGCCGCGAATTCGGGTCTCCCTTCCACAGACCGTCAGGGCAAAGGTGGTACAGTAACAATGATTTGAATAATGTGTTTGTATTTCTAAATAAAGATTCCCTAACATTAGACAATAGCATATAAAATAGAGTACATGTAATTGTTTCACAACAGCTTTCCGAGTTCTATCAGCAAACACTCAGCGAATTAGCATGCGCTCTCACGGCCTCGGTGCCCGGTCAATTAACTTTGTGGCGGCATCAAAAGCCGGTAACGCAGTGCTTTATTCATTGCTGGCTTCTCAAAACATTTGCAATCACGAGCACTCCAAGGCATTACATATTGTATCTAATGAGACAGACTTTGTTTCAGTTCCGTATAAGCTGCATTGGTTAGGATCATTTTAGGACGAGAATAATTCATTTTGAAACAGAACGCAGAATAATAAACGTCTACATGGCAACTCGCCGGCGCCAATCCCGACTTAGAAAGAGCTCATCCGACGAAGACTTCACAGATGCATCGTTAGGTTTCACAGGCTATCAGTTCGAACCGGAATGCACTGATCAAGCAATACTAGAGAGGCGCCGTGAACATGCACTGGCAACGGAACGTATGTAAAGTTCTTTGGTAAGCCGGAACTCGTCAGGGAAATCAAAGTCGACGAAGTGCCGGTCACAGACACGGAGATGTTTCACGTCCTCATACTTGCTATTAACAGCATACCTTTCATTCTTCACTACCGCGAGTCATTACCTAAGCATTCTGGGCTCTCGAGGCTGTCGAAAAACGATATACCCGCTTTCTTCGCAGCTCCATAGTTCAAAAACCGATGAACCACAATATAGCGGCATTCACTCTGCAGACGAGCCACTGACGTCGCTTCTCACCTTCCTCACAGGTTAACACGACACCTATCGGCAAGGTGAGGTGGACCGTATAAGAGTCGATGTGAATATTAGACCGATTAAGACGGTAAAAAAGACTAATTAATTCGGGTGGCATTCTCCTTTAAAGGGTTTAGATTTTCTGGTGTCTTGTGCGGTACATCAGTTAGAGTTTTGCATGTATAAGTACGACATGATCAGGCAACGCAGTGTAGACTCAATGCATGAAACAACCGAGCGCGTCTGAGGGCGTTAACACAACAGCTAACAACGGTACATTTGACGTGATTTTGGACATGCGTGATGAAGTCAGTGTCCAAAACCGCCGTAATGACTAATAAAATACAAACGAATATCTGCAATTACATGTATGGTATTCGATTAAAATACACTGTATGGCAAAATACTAATTTCTCACGCTTTACAAGAAGGAAAGCCACTTTGGTCAATACGTACCCGCACAAAATGCTGCAGGACAACCAGATACTCTCGGTAAATTGTAGAGGACATGTTCTTCTGAGGAACTGCAGTTGCGCACTTCAATTTGTAATTTTTCAGCGCAACAAACATCTCCATACGTTTTGCAAACCTCACAATTAAAGTTGTTCCCCATTACGCAAAACGTTCGCGTTACCGTGCCATCTTCTACGGAAGGTATTTCTCCTGCAAGAGATTACAATCACTGTGTTCACATTTGTAATGAGCGTAGATGATAGCTGAAATGTAAGTTTTACACATTTCACTTAAAATGAAGTTTTCNTGGGTATCGGAAATGTGTGTGTTATCTCTTGTAATTAAGGAACCCATCTGGTTCCTTCTGTGAAATATTTATTTGTAGAGCTGTGACCCTGAAATTCCCAATACAACTTAAAATCTACATTATTCTTGTTGTTTTATTTGTCCCCAATAATCGATTTTGTTAAATATGAGAATAAATAGCACCACTCGTCAGTCATAGTGTGTCGTAAACTAAATGACTTTTACTGTAATTGGTTGTCATTAGATTTTACTTGATACAATTTTTGATGTTTTCTTATAAACATATAACTTTGTATTATAAAGATTTGGAAAAGTAGGGGTCAAATATGAGGCTTCTATTAACACACAATAAAATATGACACCCGTCTTCTCTTGACAGCAAAAAATGTTAGTTGCTTTGCTTAACCAAATCAGCCCCAGCACAAGATCTCTGCTTCTTTGGGGTGAACGAGTAAAATATACGAGTTCTCCTCACTGGAACGCCATCGAATCGGAATCTAATCTCCCTAAGTAATGCATGACGTGTCAGATGAAAAGCTGTAATATGCCAGAGGCGAGAACTATCACAACTTACCCGTCATCCACACTGGATATTTAGTACCACAGTGATAGAGCTCGACACAAGAAGTTGGCACTGTGCTGCCAGCTAACGACTGGAAGCGGTACCAGCCCGGCACGAGAGACCTGTCACAATGCAATGTGTCTGCAACACCAGGTCCATAAAAGGTATTCCTAAACTCTTGATTCTTCAGCGTAACGTACGCTGGACATTGCTGTGCACCACCTGCAATAACATTTGTGATTTTTAATGACACAAATATAGAGGAAACCATGTACTCACGACACCTGTTTAAAGATTCCGTCTCAAATTCCGCACTACAACTGGATTTGGAAAACTAAAAACTGACAGGCTTGATTATTGCTGCATTTCATTGCAGGACAATAGTGTTCATGAGCATTCGCATCGCAGATGTCGTAACGATTTCACCGCAGTTGTTCAGAGGCGACGTTCATAGTACATGTACCAAGGATTGCAGTACAGTCAAGAACGTTTTGGCACATTTTGCATTATACTTAATTGAAAATATAATACTACGGATTGTTGTGAATTCTTTGCTGATGTAAAGACCTAACTTTACGAAATTGTTCTGTTACTATATCTGTTCACCGAATGCTACGTTTATGTTATGACTGATCTTTAAAAAACACAACTAACAAACCTTTGAGAACTTTAATATCGGACACCGTGTTTCCCATACGGCACACCGCGGAAAGCTGAATAACCGAGTAATGCCGGCCGCGGGCACCTTGTAGCCAAGTTTCAGCTCGAGTGTTTTGACATAATATATGCTGCTAGAACACAGCTCCATTCGCAACAAAATTAAGCATAAAATGAAACCTGGTGACAGCGCCAAGACATTTCGATGAATCAGTGCAGACGACTAAAGCACGTGCAAACACACTGCAATTTTTAGTATTTCTTTGCCTTCTTGATATGACATCCGCTCGTGCACTGCTGGGGTTTGACTTGAGTTTAAAAAACAAATGAAAAATAAAACAGTGACACATTGTCAATTCAATGAGATGGTTTCAAATTTTATAACCGATTAAGGAGATCGTCTACTTTAGGTCGACTTAAGGGTCTAAATTGCACCCTCTCTTAGTGAAATCAAAACGAGGAAACGCTAGAAAAAACGAGACAGTGCCGGACATTGAATGCATTACAGCGGAATAAGAATTGGTCATTCATTTCTCAGATTGCACTTCAAGTAAGATTGTATTTTATGTCCGATATTTAGGGTCCGTCCGATAATTAGGTACACTACATGTATGTGCAGTAGTGTTCACAGGTGAGTCGTTGTTATCACTACTACTCGCACCTCGTAGTAGCGAGTGGTCACGTACTAAGCATGAGGACAATAGGAAGGCGCCTTTTGTAGCGCAATAAATTTCACAAATTCATCCACGAAAACAATAGAAATGCCATAGTTTACCTTTCCTCAGGATCTAGAAAGGCAAGTATGATAGCACCAGTTTGTCTTTCAAAGAAAATTAGTCTGCACTTCTACCGTCATTTCCATCATTTGAGTTTCAAGTGTCTTCCAAAGGAAAAGATTCATTCGGCTTTTTTGTTGTTCTTGAAAGATCGTTTTCGGCACGAAGAAATGAAAAGAATTAATATGTTCTCTGATTTTCCACCTGAAGGTATACCAATTCTCCCCCATAGCAAAAGTGCAGCTGACATTTGTTTTGCTTTATGAACATATGAAAACGTGACAACAATAGACTTTTGCACTTTTTGACATTTTCGATCATGTTAAACACAAAATCTAGCTAAACAAGCACTTATTTTGGGAATAATTGAGGAATCTTCAACATTAAAGAAATATCAATGATTTCGTTGTTTTCCCGTCCGGTGATTACGTAAGTGGCAGACGTTGATTAGTTGACGGTGTACATGAATTGGCTGATAGCAGTTACTTTCAAAATTACGAAAACTGAAAGAACGAACTTGGCGAGTTTAATATTATTATATTATTGATGTTGCACTCATTTGTATTCCAATCTAAGAGTTTTTAAAAGCAAACATCTTACCTGCCGTGATAGTTATCAATACACAACAAAATATCGCTTGGGCTACAAATCTTGCTGCCATCGCTGTTGATAACTCACTGTGACTTCAACCAGGAAACCGAATGATATCAATTTAAGCTTTCAAGGAAATGAACCGTCAGCTTGGGTCGGCAACGCAACTTGTTTATTTAAATGACGTAACAAATGCAGTTTCGTTTAGCCACGTCTAACAGGGGTTTCGGTAACTCTACTACTGCTGGAGGACTTTTCTTGCTTACGCCCAGGCTCATTGAGTATATTTGGTCCCGTCAGAAAATTCTGATAAATGTAAATGTAAATGTACCCAGTTTATTAAAAGAATCGAATGACATCAAGTCAAAGCTTGGGTGAAAAAATGTATGAAGTTTTTTCTCAAAAAGTATAGCTTTTATAGTAGAGAATGGACAGAGACCTATCGCTATCTTGCTAACATATTCACCTTATATGGCTTTATTCCAAAAATTTAACTTGTCTTTTCCTCAGCTACTCATGAGATGAATGATACTGTATTTGATTTAGGGGTTGCAACTGTAGAGGAATTTGTATACTGTAGATGAAAATCATGGTGCTGCATCAACTAAAAATTTGAAAACATTTGCTGTTGTGTTGTATGAGCATTGTTTGGGCGTAAGTTTCGATAGATTTTTTTTTGCGTTAAAATCCGCTTTATGAATTTCTGACTATAATGAAGCGACAGTAAATTAAAGTGTAAGTATAGAAATAGAAAATATCCTACACGAGTCTCGGGTTAATGACATGGGTAAAACCTCTTGGAAATTTCGTCAAAATCCCGAGGCTTGACGACACCTTATTGTCTATCATAACTTTCTCGAAATTCCGGCATTGGTTGGTTGGCGCGTTAGGTTGTTTTAGTGTTTTGCTGACGATAAAATCTCAGGCGTATGGATTTCTACTTTGCACTACTTTGTGCTTTGCTCATGCAACATAATAATATACGTACTCGGTGTTGTTAACCAATCATGTCGTAACACATTCCAGGTCATGTGAGAAAAGACGTTCTCTTATGTCTATGCAGGAAGTGAATGCAGGTTTGGAACAACGTGGCAAAGCTAAAGATTTCGAGAATGGAAATTCAACTAGTAACTGAGAATGATTATGAGTATGGGAGTTTTAAGATTATGTAGGATCGTGTAGACTAGTCTGTTCTTAGCCAAATATCTAGGTTTTGAAAGTAGAAAGCCTAGATAATTTGAGATTTAGCTTTTCTTAACCTCATATTAATTGGATCCTGTGAGTCCGCCTTCTTAGTAAAATTTATAAAAACCAAATTCCATTCATTGCACAACATTGACATCAATAACACCATCAAATATAAAGGTAAACAAGATCCCAAATTCGCTATTACTGTGATCAAAAATCGCTAAATTGTAAGAAATAATCAAATAGATTACGAATTTTTCGAGAGCCTCTCATGCAAAAGTCGAAATATTTGAAAACAATTGTTATCACCGTTTAGGAGAATAGCTCGTAAACCGTAGAGTATGTGAATCCGATCATAAATTTCTGAGTCATGTACATACCTTTGATTGTATAAACACACGCACGTGCACGCGAACACACAAATACACAGACATAAAATGCGTGTATCTGTACATGCATATATATCTCTATGTATGTGTGGACTTTTACCTACATGGGTATGAAATTTCGTTCGCCAAAAGTTCCACGTTAATATTGGCTAAAATCAGGAGGAGTGATAATTTTTGTGGGACATCTACCGGCTTGCAGAATGCCATGTGTGAAATAAGCGTGCCCACAACTTTTTGACGCATGCGCCCACGGACTCCCTGTCACACTATTCAAAACCCCGCTTCCAGAGCTTGGAAAATTTCGAGACAGGTGAACAAAGAAAGAGTGCCGATCACTCAAATACGGGGGTGGGAGTAATTAAAGAGATGTCAATTCTGGTAGTAAGACATAGGGTTTTATATGTTATGCCTTGTAGTGATTTATCAAGATTCCAAAGGAAACACAAGTAACAGGGGTTTGCCCAGTATTTTGAGTTCGGGTGGCTACGGCATAGCATTAGCCACTATTTTTCCCACCAGAAATTCTCATCCCTGAACTGCCCAATAGAATCTGAGAAAATTTTAGGGGGCCCCTTAAATCTGCCACTGATTAAGATTGTTGTAGCGCATGAAAGCCACGGGACTCTTCTTCACCTATTGCATGTATTGTTTGGATGTATATACAGTTCCTAAACTTGTCTTTATACCAAAAATAACATCATGAAGGTGCATTGTTCGATTTACGCTAGTCATATCACTTCTAGTTGATTATCGTTTATCCCCAATCAGACATTTGTAAATCGAACACGTGTGTTCTCTTGCCGAAGTTCCATATTTACTGCTATCACACGATAAGCTACTTACCTACATGTGTTACGAAACGTCGTTGTAAAGGGAAAACGTGTTCAGCTGATTTGCGGGTATTATGGGCGACGCATTTTTTGTGCTTTAATACCGGTGAACAGGGCGGATTTGTGGTTTGACAAAAATGCGCAGAATTGGCTGGTGTGTTTTTCCTTGGATGGCTGTATTGTTTGCAGTGCTACCATGCACTCGTTTGATTCCAATGAATTACATATGTTAACGTGGACAGACGTCTGAAAATGTGGCTCCATTACTGTACGTATAGAGAGTATATTCACTTTACTAATAAACGACTATGTACTGTAGTATGGAATATGTACATCTATGTTTATTTCATGTAACAGGCCTCCGGCCCACATTACAAATATACAACACATACTATTAGACACTTCAAGATTTTTCAAATCTAAACTAATTCATATCAAGGAAATCATTTCGACATTTTTCCTCATCAATTAAATATCTAGCAACTTTTTTCAGGACAGTTAAATCATGAGTCTGTAAAAAATTATGAAAACTATCTATTCCACAGCAGGGACATATTCTCTCCTCTGTATCAAGTCCACTAAAGATTCCCTGAACAATCATTAATGAATGTGCCGAGCATCTAAATCTTGCGAAGGCTACTCTGTAAAAACTATTTTCTAGAGACGTTACGTATTTTTCTACTATAAAATTACATTTAACTATTTTATAAATAACTAGCGATAGAGAAAACATATTGTCGTCCCAACCCTGGATGTCAATATCAAAGCATCGTTGTTTAAATTCGCTTATAAATGAGGCAGCATCGCACACACCTTGTTGTATCCAAACAACTCCAAAACCATAAGCAAATGCCAATCGTTTAACATTTAGAGCCCAGCAAGACTTATTTTGCCCAGCCATTTCATATTGCACATTATAGCACACTAACATAATTTGATAACCTTTAACCTGTATTTAACAATTCTCAACAGTAGATGTACCTTCATTGTCACTCTACCAAGCTCCCCATCATTGCAGCGTTTGACACATGCTGACCAAGTCCCAACAAAATTTACCTAATTATGTCGATTTCTAAGTCTTGTGCTGGGTGAAATCCCCAAATCTCAGAACCATACAACAAGATCGGTAATATTTTTGTGTCAAACACTTTAAACCACATTTACACTGAAAAGTCATTGTATTTAAACATGTGCTTTTTAGTACAAAATAGCCTGTGCCACTTTGTCAGCTAACGTTTTCTGCGCCTTCGCACCCAAATAGTTATACTCTGACGTCGTTTGTACAATCTCGCCAAATAATTTCCACTTTTCATAATTTCTCAAGTATCACCCCTTTTCTGAAGACTATAATTGTTGTCTTCCACATGAAGCTTCCATTTAATACAATATTCTTCTAGTTTGGTAAGTAATCTGTGCAAGGCGGTTTCAGCGACGAGAACCAAATCATGGTAAACAACAACAAATATCAATAGAATATTCCAATATTTACACACGATCCCTGAACATTTTATAAATCATTTTCTAAATAATTTATAAATAGCGAGAAGCGAAAGGGAGAGATATTGGCACCCTTGTCTCACACCAATCGTACATTGGAAGAAATCGGTTACGTAACCATCCTCAATCAACGAGACGCAAGACTTCACGTTTTCATACATACATGTACTGTTTAGAATTTTATGCATTTTTCCATATTTTCCAAAATTATACAGTTTATACTTAAAACCCTCTCGCCAGACCCAGTCGAATGCTTTTTTAAAGTCGACAAAAAGACAGTTTAACCGGTCTCTATTTTTCAATAGATATTTGTTTATTAGTGTACCTAGAATAAACATGTTATCCACTGTGGAATACCCCTTCCTGAAACCAACTTGAGTCCTACACACAGTATTGTTCGAATCCGTCCATGAATGGAGTCAGTTACATAACAACCGCGCAAATATATTGAGAGCCACCTGTAACAGTGTGATTTCTTTGTATCTGGGCTGAGTCATTCTTATTTCCAGACTTAAACACCGGGACTGTAATACTTGAATTCCATTGAGACCGGTAATTCCCCTTATCAAACATTTTATTATACAGACGAGAGACTGTTTAAATGCGGTTGATGCGAATTTGAGAAATTACAACGAAATACAATGATTTCGAGCAACTTTACCCAATTTCATGTCATTCATACACTTATCAACTTCATGAAAAGTAATAATTTCATTAAAAACTGACTAAAAATCCATGTTATGCACCGGTTCTTCTGACTAATAGAAGTGATTCAACTGTTCAACATGTGGGCAGTGCATGGTGTAAACTGAATTTGCTTGCGACATTCATTCATCAACATTTCTGGTTCATTATTTAAACCAATAATCGAAGAATCATTATCGATACATAAACAGTGTGTGTGCGTGTATGTGTTCGTCGTTCCTGAGTGTTGAAAACTGCATCTCAAATATGGTTATATGAAATGGTAGAAATGAAAAAATACTGCTTTCATCATTTTATTCAAAGATGTCTTCCCACACCACTTCCACAAGCTAAGTCAGATGAACGCCAGGGTGACGGGAAAACTTGAGTGCAATGCAATTCTATTGTGAATTCAGTTATGGTCCCGACCTTGCAAATTTTTGATGATAAATGACGTCAATGTGAAGTTAGAAAAAATGTTCAGTGCGATGCGTAATTTGACTGGACAGCAATAGGTTAGCCGTAAGGATTTAACGTATGGTACCGGGAACTACGTGCATTATATACGCTAGAACTGCAACTGTAGTTTCCCCCCTCGCAGTAGAAACGCTTTTAAGTGCAGCAGAAGTGAGAATTAGTTTGTTCAAGACAGATGGTACTGACTTGAGTACGCTTGATCAAGAAATATTATAATTACAAGAAAATGAACGGTTGTGCCCCATGATTGTTGTGCATGTAAATTACATCAAGGCAATGACAATGACGTTATGACTGGGTGGTATTTTGGTGAACATTGATGAACCAATGTGGTGGTTCTCATGTTTCATAAGTCGATAGATAAATTCTGAAAATAGTTTTAAAACATAAAGTTCATAAACTGCAAAAATCCATGAAGATATGTTAATTTATTCTTGTGGTAATTCATTTCTCTTTAAAACAGTCAGTGACTGTATAAGAGTAAAGTACCGACGATTTTTTAGCAAATTAATGTAACTTAAATACACACTGGTCTCATTTTTGTGGACACCTTCCAGATGTGTGTGTCACAATATCAAACAGCAATTCATGCAAATATTTGCCATACATGTAATTGAGAGCTCATAGTAAGACTTGAGTTCACTCTTCCTGTTAACCTCTCATGGCTACTGTTTCTTTTTAGATAAATCATTCGCATATCGTAGACTCAAATGTAAATTGCCCTCCTCACACTACAAATAAAAATGAATGTTATCCAGTTTATATTAAAATTTATTGCAAAAATAAAAGGTTGTTTATCAAAACTCGTGTTCTACGGAAGAATCCCTGCATACTCGGACCCCGACATGTTTTCTTGAGCAGCGACTAAGCTTTTGTCAAATTCTTAAACATAGTGGCAGTTGTTGAATGGTTCTGTTTAACGGAATGATGAAACTTTCTGGAGATGTATTTACAAGAAGAGACGTTTCACAGTTGACTTGTGTTAGAAAATTATACTCAATGTAATGCGAAGTGACCCGAAAGAAAGCTACGGCGGGCGAGGGGAAAGATTAATTAGCATCATGCGCTTGAACAGACCCTTGTCCAAACAACAAAATGTGTTCGAAGTCCAGGTGGGGCAATTTTACCTTTGATAAATTCATTCATTGAAATGACGATATTTGCAACTTATTGTTGAATCACCTGTCTGTGAAGATCAATACATTTGATGGTTATCTGGTGTGACTATATGGACATTTATTGAACCACTGTTTAAAGTTTTCTCCCATGAGGATTAATCAGTTTCTTGTTTTTACAAAAAAAAAACGATTTGTATCATCTTCAGTTTTTCTCTGCCTGATCGGTAATACAGCTTCCTGTAGGAGAGGCAGTTATTAGTCACTGCACACTTCGGTAAAGCTGCCAAAATGATTGCTCTTTTTAGCATCAATCTTAACAGCGCGCACGTGAAACTGCGCCTGCTCCAAACATACCGAATCATTATTTTATAGTGTGTACACAACACCTCGTTTTCAAGCATCGAATTCGTGGACGATGTGATATCCCGAAGTTTGTTTCCGTCTTGGCTATTTCTTTACTGGGGAGACTTTGCCTCCCAAATATTATTTTGTGTGATAGAAGGAAGCACATCATGACCCAGACAGAAGTTGCGTAACGCAAGTAGCTCTCAATCTCCTTTGGCCTCACGAGGAAATTTGGCCATGGCTAATAAACAGTATAAGAGGTTTCAAATAATGCAAAACACTGGCACGAAATTCCGTAGGCAGTGAGGTAACACGTGTTACGTAAGCATTGTAACACTACCTTGTTATAGCAGCCATGCCAGTGCTATAAAACGGCGTATAGGTTCTTTTTGTGGTTCTAATCGGAGAAACCTGCGTTCCGTCTAAGAAGTGAACTTTTGAATTACTAATATTCCACTTCCTTTATCAGAGGAAAGTGGTATCTATCTGGGTGTGCAAAGTGTGATTTCCCTATAGAGCAGTCTTTTCTTTTGAACTCCTATTGACATCAATTTTAACTAAAAGAACAAATTGATACCAATGCCGTGAGTTTTGTCATCTAAATCAAAACTTTTTGTGATGTTATAAGGATTAATAGTCCCTTTCAATTTCAAATCATTTCAACTGAATTGTCCGTCACTGGTGTGTGCCAGTACGAAAGATACATATTTTGTATTTTGTAGGTGACAATGAATGTTGCTAGTATTTGGTGTTAAGCGCATTTCCTTATGATTACTTGGGAGTTTTTACATCATCCACTCACCATGTGAAGAAGGAGAGTTTGTTAAGTAGATGAACAACAGAAGAGCTTTTCACGTGAGCGTTTCCTTGTACGCGTGTTACGTAACCAGAGCGAAAATTCCCACAAACGTAAACGGTTTGTTTGTGTTACGACCTCTGTGAAAGAACACAGGTTTACGTGTACAACGATCTTTTGACCAGACTGGAGTTGTATTGGGTAACATTTTGGCCACCGGATTTCCTTGTTTACTTTTAACAATGAACTATACCAGGAGTATACAGTGTAGTTCATTGCTTTGAAATATGTACACACCGTTTTGCAAAATTAAACATGTGGCGTTTTCGTGTGAAGTGCTGAATTCTAAACCAATAACACACACGTTAAGTCTGCATACCTTTCGTCATTCGACTAAAATAGACTACAAAGAACAATAGAATTGATACCTTCAGACGGAACATGTAGGTGCCTAACGCAGTACTGCAGTTTTTAATTCACCAAAACATTCGCAAAAATAGTATACCAAGTCTGCAGATGATAAAATGTCCATGGAAGGGTACATCTATTCTTCAAAATTGAATCGGGATAAAAACTATTGTCTGATAAGTGAAAAACGAGCAGGGAATGCGCGACTGGCACATGATCCAGTCAAAGGGAAGTGGGGATGTGAGAGAATAGAAGACAGGGGTTGTAGAGACACTGTCTTATGTATCTACTCTCGTGGTACACGCCTCGGTACTCAAACAATATTTGATTGATTTTTTGAATGATTGTTTTACTGAGGCTAATTGACCATAAACGATTGTAACGCAATGAATAGTAGAACACTTCAAAAAGCAAGCGCGGTGCAGTGAGGATCGGGCGGTGTAAACTAAGCAATAAGAACAAGTCACATTTCAGACACTCACAAGTGCGAAGCGCTTTGGGCAAACTGACAATGATGGACATTAGTGTATTAGCAACGGAGCAATACCCCCAGAAAGTTCTTGTCGCAGTTTGGATGAACTTGAAGCATCATATATCAGAAATGGCTAATAAGATTAATTTAACACTGTCAAGCAGTGCGCTTCATGTATATGTAGTGCTCTATAAATATTTTGGGAATTATTTTCAAAATGGTTCACGTTTATAGGAATAGCTAAGAACAACTTCAAAATATTAATGAAAGATACAAAATATGCCTTAAACTGAAATGATAATTAATTTAGACTACAGCAACTTCAAAAAACAGCTAACCAGCTGGAAAAAAACACGAACCCCGACTTTTAAAACAGGATCCCGTGGAATCGAACAGGACACACGGGGACTGAAAAATCACTCCGACACTTTCTGTCAAACATTATATCAAGAAAACAAATTAATATCAAAGCACCATTCTTTGTGTTCAAACAACATGTATCCATTTCGCATTTTGATGAAAGTATCAATCATGCTTCTACTTTAAATATGTGTTTTACTAATGTGAGAAAATGGGAGTGATCTCTTGCGAAAAAAGTGTTTATTCTTAAGAATCTGTTTCACTCGTAGGTGTGTACACTGTACCCGACAGAAATCATTGTAAAATAATAAATGGCGTTAGCGTGCGCTGTACAATAACAAATTCAATATAATATACATGTAAGTTACGTTTTGTTATTGAAAAAAAAAACTCACAAACAAATGCAGAGAACAACTGATGTTTGAGGCTACTAACATCATTTTAAAAAATTGAACAATTGTCCGGGTTTCTTATCCGATTCCCGGTGTTCTTGTTTCAAAGTGATGTGGGGTACGTGTTTTAAAGTTTGTTTTTGAGCTCGTAGCTGTTTTCAAGATGCGGATGTCTTTCCAGCTCCGGAATATCTTTGATAAACACCGGGATTCTAATTTCAATGAAACACCTTGATCTTGAGACTAGAACGTCACAACACAATGCGTTAGTCTGGCAATACATGTGTACAACGGTAATGACAACTGAATTGGCTCGAGTAAGCGTTTTGTCTTAGAACCCAGTCTGCCCTTCTTAATTTTAATTACTACAAACCCTTTTGTGAGAAAGGCTTATGTAGAACTACTTTAATAGCCAGTGTGGAATATCGGCTGACGAAGACAACACAATTCATACCTTTTAAGTCGACATGGTAATTGCGATTGCAATAGGAAGCGAAATTGGCAGTTCTGCATGAGAAAGCTACACATGTCTACCAAGAGACGTGGTTTTTATGTCGCGGCATGTACGTGTATAATTCTTGACTTGTAAAACGTGAACACACTACAAAGAGTTTCAAACAAGAATACAGCAAACTTCCCAATTTTATTGCATTGTTCAAAAAATATCTTACGCGTGTCTTTATATACATGTTCATGTACAGCAACAAAGTAAAGTGTTGAAGTACCGTAAATACGCGACTACATTTCAAGCAAGGCTGTTTAGTATACACTAAAATAAGAATAATAGGTAATTGTATAAAATCGGCATCGTCTCAACATATGTACATACTCTACGTGCAGTCAGTATGACATCACTCCTTCTTTAAATTCCCTCGGTTAATAAAAAAGAAAACACAGAGCAAACCTAATCAAGATAGGACTCTTAATTTTGAAAATATTCAACAGTCTCGTGGAGTGTGCAGTATTAAACATGTCGCTGGACATGCAGGGCCAGTCTTGGAATCAAAAGACGTCATCCATCACCTCCCAAATACAAAATCATTCGTGAAATACCAGACAGCTGCAATATGGATATGTTGGCACAAAAATGCAGTCCATATAGCAAACGATACAAAACATGAAGAACAATAGACTTTGACACTGCCGATAAGGAAGGAGGCGGACACAGGTCTGCTATCACATGTTTGGAAACGTGTTCCATGGATTGAAGACAGTGAGAGTGGTGAGGCACCACCAGATGTGTTTTAATGTCTCTATCACTGCGGCATGGTGCAACACTGCCCCTGAAATCAAACTAGAAAATTTAATTGTTTTGCCAGCACTTTTAATACGCAGATTATTTTTAACTCGCAAAACAAGTCACTAAAAATAGGGTAGTCTAAGATTTTTTGTTTAAAGTGTCCAATCATTGCAGTTAGCAAATGTTCGGTAACATTTGAATTGTGTACCCTATGGCAGGTCAAGGACAAAACTTCAGGTCACATTTACACAATACTGTTGCAATTGCTACGTACTATAAGCTATTAATACTATACATCATTTTTGCAAATTAAAGAAAAGTAGTACTCAAAAGCTTCTTGAAAAAGGTTGTTGCTCTGGGTAAGACAAGTTCGAAGTAGAATAATTTAATTGTTGTAAGAAGCGTTAGTTAATATTTCTTTTAAGAATTCAGAGTCTTAAGTTTGTTTTCGTGAAAAAACGGGCGATTGAAATAGAAAAAATTAAGACTCTGAGGTCTGTCATAAAAGAGATATTGGCTAAAGCTCCTTACAACTGCAATGTATTTCTGAAAAAATTCACAAAAAGTCTGTATTATTGGCTGTGACATGCTAGTATTTCACAATTAAAGTTTTGATCAGCGATTTCGGTGGTGGATAGCAAGACTATTTTTGTTTCAGATTAAACCGCTTTCTCCTGAAAATATGAGACATGCTTGTTGTTATTTGCCAGAATACGGTGTCATTGTTTTTGTTATCCTTAACAAGAGAAATGTGTTTACTGCATAGTTGGTTTATGAACTGTGAGCGCCAACGAGTTTGCAGGAACGCTTTAACAATAATAACTTGTTACCTGATCCTGGAAACTCCTTTGTCTCGATTTGAAACTGTGCGGGGTACGTTTTTTTACTATGCCAAGAAACTACTCATGTTAAAAATGCAATGGAAAGCCCATACATGTAGTGACATATCTATCAATTCGGAATGGCGCATTTGATGGAATTATATTCAAACAATCCGAGAAAGAAGGCGTTTAAGTCATATGATCCGTTTTAAAACGTTGTAAAAAACGTCGTGGTTCTGAATGAAAACATTAAAACACACTTTCTGATACTTAATCAGAACTTTTCGTAAGTATTGTGTCGATCTAGTGCCTGTAGATATTTTTTGTTTTATTTTTTATTTTCTTAAAATCTACGTGATGAAAACAAGCAAATGTTACCCATGATGATGTGCTTTTGGACCTCTTTTGCAACTCGAGATACATACTCAGCTGTTTTTGGTACTGCTTGGAAGAAGAGAAGTTCGTCTTAGCTAGGTATCTTATTCGTTTTTTAGACATTTCGATGACGATATTGCTCCCTGTATGTGCTGAACAGTCTACACCGTAATTATTACGCTTAGAATTAGATGAAACCATTACCTGTCTGAAAATTACGTACTGATTTCGATACTCCCGTCGGAGGTCCTAAAGTCGTTGTGATCGAGTCGAGTCTGCCGGTCTATGAATGTTGTGACTGAAACTGAGTGTAATGTTATTGTGTAGGATAGACCCTGTTTGTCGCTCGATGGTCGCGTTGAATTTCTACCTGCAGGTAATTGTCAGACTTTGGACTTGAATTGCAAAAATATCCGTTGGTTTTCGTTGCCATAAGAAAAGCATTGTCTATCGCGAGACCAGGGACTCCATACTCTAGTCTGACTACTAGTATATTCTACTAACAGGGGCAGATCCAGTATTCTGAGTTTGTGGGGCAGGGCAAAGTATTAGCCAGGATATTTTAAGTCAAATTTTTGCACCCCCGGACTGCCAAATGGAATGTGGGAGAATTTTAGGCCGGGGCGTGGCCCACTTGGCCCCTCTCTAACTAGTCAGCTAGCTAGTTAACCTGTTCACGAACTACTGGATGAGCGATGGTAGGCTCATGTTGAATGAAAGCAAAGTTGTGAAGTTTTGGTAGACCGAAGCTTGTTGCGAGAAAAGTGATACAAAACCATGCGTGGGAGTGGGAGGCAACAAATTTGATGCCTGTTCTTCAGTGGAGAAATCTGGTTCTCAAATTGCAGGACCCAGGATCTCACCATTAGAGGGCAATATAGTATGAATGGGACCCCCTCAAAGGCAAAGAGACATAGCCAAAGGCAGATCAGTAGGACCATTAATAAAGACTGAGCAGGTTATAGTTCAGTTGACCGGTTGTTTTGGCTTTGTATTATCGGTGGTGTGATCACGATTGGGTAACTAAAGGGCAAGGGACAGGGAAGGTTAATGAAAGTGCTTGCTTTTACCTTATGTACTTTTTCTTGGAAATTGAGTGTGTGACTAGGCCTATGCAGACTCACTTTGTCAAGAACACAATCCATCAGTTAACATGGCAGAGGGCCTATGGTGTGCTTAAAATCATCTATCTATGAAAATAATAAAATGTATAAATAATCTATTGATTGAACCATTGTGTGTTGTGTTTATCCAGTCCATTTCCAGCCAAGTTTTTTTAGACAACATGAAAATTGCCAAGGTTATTCCTGTATTTAAAAAAGGGAACTCGTTGATTTAAATGATTACAAGCTCTGTTCTTCCTTGCTTTTCGAAGATTTTTGAAAAACTTATTTATAATTAACTTTATGATTATTTTCAATCTAATGGCTTGCCACATTTTGCCCAGTATGGTTTTCGTGGGGGGCACCCCACAGAACTGGCTTTAATTGAAATCATGAATAGAATAGTCAAGGGGATGGAACATAATAAATTACCCCTGGTCATTCTACAATGTAATTGATCTTTCCAAAGATTTTGACTCTTCAAGTCATTCTATTTTACTCGGAAAACTTCTATATCATGGTTGCAGCCACTTGTTTTTAAGTTTCTTAAGAAACTATCTCTCTAATCGAGCTAATTATGTTCAAATTAATAACACAAAATCTAACACAGTTCCAATTCTGCGGGATGTCCCACAGGGGTCTATACTGGGTTTGTCATTCATCATTTATATGAACGATTTTTGAAGTGCACGAGTTTATTTGACTGCATACTTTATGCTGATGATACTACTATTTTTATAATGGTATTCATAGCAGGTAGTCTGTTAATGAGGAGCATATGTTTTGTGGGGAGCTGCATAAAATTCAGTCTCGGTTACTAATGTAAATTGACTGGTTTTAAATGCAGCTAAAACAAAATTCATGGTTTTTCATAAACCCCCAAAATGATTTTTGTTTAACGTTTAATAACTTTGGAAATTGAAAGAGTTCGTTCATTCCATTTACTTTGTGTTACAATCTACATAACTTTTGTGTTATCAAATCACTCTTATTGTTTTCTTTCATCACTAATCACACAAGTTTAATATGTAACAAAACTGCCCGTAATAAAATAGATTTGCTACATGTATGCACCACTAAAAATATGGCATGTGAAATGCAGAAAATTATACTGTTTTAAACTTCATTAATAATGGGCCACTAACTTTTGAAGAAAAACGACAAAACAACATTCCCTTTCAGGTTGAGGTCATGTTTAAACTATAACACAAATTTAATTTGGTTTGTTTTTTCAGTCTCACATAACGGCTCACTGGGTGGTGCTGAGTATCATGGTGTACCTCTGGCAGATGGTGAAAAGTGTCCACTACAATGAATAGATTTATAAGAAGCAACCTGTTACATGGACCTGTGTTTTGCTTATGCCTGTGAGTATTTCTTATAAATACAGTTTTGGAAATCTAGTTAAGCACCCTCATTATGCCCACATGTGACTCTGTGAAAGAAAACACTGCTGGCATGAGGTTTGGAATAACGTCTTCCTCTGCAATATCCTAGATCCGCACGTGTGCAATCTGTGTCAGAGCGTTGTTTTACTCCATAATGATGCTTAGTTTTGTCAATGCCCCCTTGAATCTGTAACACTTGGTAATAGGTACAACTATCTAAAATTGAATTGTGACAAACCTAGTCGTTTTCTTAAGTGTCAATTGAACAGACAATAGGCTTTGAAAATAACAAAAAGCAAATTTGCATAGGCTGAGAGTGTGCTATTTGAGAATACTAAAAAGGGCTGTTGGTATACATTTGTTCATTATATTACTGTATACAGTCCTTATTGTCCATTTAGTTAAAATGAGCTACTGGTCGGGGCCATGTACAAAACATGGTCCATATCTCGTCCCCGCAGGTAAGATTCAAAATTTGTTGCAAAAGGGGAAAGCACTGACCTAAACAAGATAAATTTAGGGACATGCATGAAACAGGCCCTTGATTCGTCGCTTTATGTGTCCCTCAAAAGTGGTGGAGGGAGATGGGCAAAGTATCTATCTTTTGTCTTTATTTCAGCGAGAACTCCGCTGGCGGTCCTTCTGGAATACTCAAAGTCGAGAGGAATTGCCAACTAATTTGCTTTCCATACTTACCAAAACTTTGCTAAAAGCCCATACTGTAAAACTGCTGTTTAATATTTTTACACCTGATATGCTTGTTCACTATCAAGCACTGTTTTGCGTTCAAATAAGACACACATTCGCCGTTGTGTCTAGGGTTGTTGACTTTCACGCCATCTAACGTTAGAAATACAAGTTGAAAGACATTGTAATGTCTTTCGTAATGCTAGCTGTGAATATACTCATTAACGTTATGTAGACTACGTGATTAGAAACAAAAACAGTGACGACATACATTCTATACAGGTTTATTTTAAGCTGTAGTTAAAGCGCAGAATGTGTTGTACAAAAATATAACGAAATTAACAACACTACACGTAAGGTTACATAGTTCAATCAGATTGCATTAAACACGCGCGTAATATATGCATTTACAAACAATTTAACACAAAAAGTAAACAAAGACACACTGTGTGCGAATACACGATAAATACAGTCACATTCCAGTGCCAGTCACAATGCGCATTGAGTCGCGAACTTCGGGTTTTCAGAAGGAAAAATGAGTTTGACAAAATTAAATATCTTTAGTTGGTAACTTTGAAAACTGCTGGAATTGCAGTTACACTGGACATGTATCTTTCGAAAAATGTTGGTTGTGTAACAGGTCTTACTCTCCAGCCCGTATAGGAAACGCAAGAGGATAAGCGGTTTCAGTGTTTGGTTAAAATAACTGAATAAAATTGTGGACTCTTTAGTCATTCACGTCAATATGTCACGGCACCTGATTGTGCATTAATATCAAATGCATGACAATCTACAACAATGGGTAAACGAACAAAATTCTCGGCGAAGGCAAACCTCTGTCTGTCAAGGGTTGACTGTTTAAGAATATTTTCATTGACTTTTGTAGAACAAAATGCAATATTTTCCATGCTAAATCCCTTGTTTTTGTATAGTATCCTAAGCATGGAGCATTTGATAAATGAAATTAAGAGTTAGTCCTGGATAATAGGCTTTCAATATCACGCCATAAGAACACGGTTATAATGAGCCAAAGAGGAAAATTTGTTGGTGTCCAAAGATGCAACAATTGCATTGGCTACTGGAGGTCATCGGGTATGCACTTGGCGCACCTCATCTACTGTGAGGTCTTAAGCCCTGGATTTATGATGATTACTGAGAAAGAAGGTTACAAGTCAGTGAGCATTTTGCTTAACTGCGTTCGGTAATCCGAGTAATTGAGCTTTCTGCTGAGCTATTACGCACTCGAGACAGACAGTTGGGATCGAAGCTTTCCATCTTCGCCGACTTTAAATCTCTTGGATACAGACAAGTAATACTAGTGCAAAAATCTTTTAATATCACCCTCAACTAAATGTAAGTGTAGATTTTAGACACTCATTTGCAAGCAAGACTAATGCAAAAAATTCGCCATCAGTAATCAGTAAGTGAACGTCATACTTCAATACCCTCGAAGAGTTCGGAGGGGGATACTGGTCTGCTATCATAAGGTGATGACAGGTAAGACTTAGCACTCGCATCTCGGTATTGCGACAAAACAGGGTCGTCTTGGAAGTCCTGAGGGCTGCTGCATGGCACAACGATTCCCCTGAAAGAAAGTCGTACATTTAGGATCATTTGTACAGAGAAGAGGCATGTTACTGAAGATCTATTGCTACATCTTTCACCAACAAATAATGTGAATGTATATCGGACAGTTTTAGAAAAGCACTTTAAAATTCAGGATCTTATCCTAAAATACCTAATCATACAATTCGCATATCCCATCTTACCTCTTTTTGGATTTTGCCACGCCACAAGCAGCTGCTGTCACAATGATAACTACCAACAGAGCGCAGGCGCCCGATATCAGACCAATATTCCTCGGGGACAATTCCTCCCCATTTTTACCAGCAGAGCCCCCAGCTGCTCCAGTAGTCGTTTTGGTTGTCGTATCCAATTTGGCGCTTATTGGTGTTCCTGATGCCATTGTTTCCAAGTTGCTGGTAGTCCACGTGTCATCCCCACCTGTTGTGCGGTCTGCCCTTGTCGACGATGCTTCTTCATTCTGAGTGGTCAGATCTGAAGTACTATTTTCTCTCGCAAAAGCAGCAGTTGTGGTTATGTCACCACTGCCATTGCGGCTGGTCATAACTTCATTCCCAGCCGGAGTAAAACTTTTACTTCCATCAGTAGTTGTTGCAGCCAGGTCATCCCCACCATTACTTTCTGAGGAAGTATCCGTTTCACCAGCTGTGGCAGTCGTCGTCTCCATATTAGTAACGCCGTCACTGGCGGTCACAGTGTCCGTCACAATGGTGCTTTCTCCGGCAACAACAGAAGTCGTCAAGACGTTGGCGTCACGATTGTCTGTAGTCCCAGTGCCAGTCACCACATTAGTGTTTGTTTCTGTTGTACTTCCCAACGCCGTCGTCACGCCGACGGCACCACCGTCAGTGACCACAGTGCCCGCCTTATTGGAGGCACCTGTTGGAGTCACCATTTCAGTAGCGCCATTGTCAACGGTCATAGCGCCAGTCCATGTAGGAGTACCACTGGATGTCTCCCCTTCAATCGCAATACTTGTTGCAGACGCTTTATTGCTGCTGGTGCGAAGGTTTTCAGATGTCGTTTCAATTTGGGCCATACCATCGCGAGTAGTGGTAAAAACAGGAGTTACAGTGTTGCTACTAGATTGAGATTCCTCATCCGTGGAGGTTACCAATTTCTGCTGCGTAGTTGAAAGCACGCTTACTAATCCTTTAGTTGTTGTAGAAGTTGAGGTTGTCAACTCCGCTGCTTCTTTTGTTGTTGTTGATGTTGCTAGTGATGGAGTAGAATTCTCTGTACTTGGGTCTTCACTTTGAACCGAGGAGTCTGTGGTTGTAGGCACGACAGTGATGAATGTGCACCCGTACGCTGTCAAATATTATCATGAAATTAGCTTAATCTCATTATTAAAAATACACAGGTTTATTAGAGGCTTTCAAAAAGACTACTAACTCGTTGAAATCGAAAGGTTACTTCTGAAGCAAATTCCCTATTAATGCTGGGTCACCACAATCAGGTCGTTGTAACCAAGCATTGCTGGAAAATTTGTTTCAGGAAGTTGACGTTTTTTCACCACTGCTATGTGATGTGTAATGTTTCGTTATCCTGTTCAGATTTAAGAAATTAAACTTACTAAATTTGTCAATCGTCCAGTTCTGGCTCTGTGTTTGAGAAGAACAAATCTCGCAACTATTGACTGGATTTCGGGCACCGTCCTTGAAGCATCGTCCATCGATCAAACAAAAGGCGACCTAGAAAAATAATCAAGAAAGACCTACTGGGCCAGTGATTATAACATTTATTAGTGTCATAAAAAATGTCTTCAATCCTTAAGAAATGCAGGATTGTTCTAAAATCCTTTTTACCTCCAGGACCCCGACACCCCTCAACTCACGATCCCCTCGACCGATAACCCCTCAACCCCATGACCCCTTCGACCCACGAAATGTGGAAATACATGTGTTTTTGCTATTTTTATACATCGCATAATCTTATTACATGCACGTCTCTGAGTGACTTTCCCATAAGGCATACCTACACGCAAGTTCGCTCTGTATCAGATGTGGTGATTAAGAACAGAAAGTGTCGCGAAAACGTGAAATAGCGCATTGTGAGCGCACTATCAATGTTACGGAAATTGTTCCCCGCGGCTACCAATGGTCGAGTTCTACTAAAATTTGGGCGACAGTTTCAACGATAATGTACATAAATTCAAATTTTTGTTATATTTTCTTTTTGTGGTATACTCGTTTACAATATACATGTACTCCGTATGACGCACGTTGAAATACTTTTTAGTAAACAATTTTTTTTTCAAACTGCGTTTAACGGTGAAGTTACAGTTTTGTCGGTTCATCGCACTCTCCACAGCAATATATTGAATGTGCCATTTATTGAAGAGCAGAAGAGGCGAATACGCTCTGCTGGCAACTACATTTGTAACGTTGGTAGGTTGCGTGTTTTTTTTTTTTTTTTTTTTTTTTTTGTTGTTCTTTTTTCTTGTTTTTGGCTTTCAAACTTGCCGAATAGGCTCTCTTAAATGCAAAAATCAGGCAAAAACCAGCCGAGCTCACGGCCCAACCCATTAGTCCTGCAAGTCAGTGTTAACTTTGCTCTATTTAGATCGAGTCCAACCTACTTGTGTAGAGTGGGTCGAGGGGTGTGGGAGTCGAAGAGGTTTTAGAACTACCCCGAAATGCGGCAGACACGATGGTTCATAAACTCCACGGGAATGATTGGATAAAAAAGTCATCTAGTCGACCAAACCTACATTGGAGAAACCAAAAGACCGTTTCTTACCAGATTCAACGAACGCCAGATATTAGACAGACCCACAGCTGTGGAAGAACACATACTGGTGACTGGACATTCGATCTCCCTTGAATCATCCAAGATGTTAGCCAAAGAACAGAAATGGTATGCTCGCAAGTTAAAAGAATCCATAAAGATCAGCAGTCAGCGCCCCCATCTTGAATCGGGACAGAGGTCTACACATACCTCCCGTGTATTCTAACATACTTTTATTAAAATAAGCGAAATGCGTGAAACTCCCCTCACTCATCGAAAAAGGCCTGGCGGACCAGGCCGAAACGTCTGCGTCCAACCTGAATCATCTCTGATGAAGTGACTATTTTCTATTCCAATTTCTAGCGTGTTATGGAAAGGTTTGTCACACGCTTTGTGTTCTGGGGTAATCTCAATGTTGAAAAAAGGAGACACTATTGACTCCAACATGATCCCGAAAGCCTTCCCAAGGGGCCCTCATAACATGGCTGGATCTATAAAATCCGAAACAAAAACACTAAAAGAGCATCGGTGAATGCCATGATCAGGGTCCCTTATGTAATACTAAATAACTTATTATTTACCGTATTATTTATTATTATTTTATTTATTATTAATGCAATATTTACAATGTGGGTAGCCCCATCACTGCACGCTGCTTTCCAGGGGGACCCTCAGTAAAAACATACAGACGGTAAGACAAACCAACAGAATTACAAAATGAAAGAGAATTTAAATAATAGGCAAAGGGCAAGAAACTAACATGAATAGACCGATGAAACAAAATAAAAACTAATAAATAAAAAATATAATTACAAGGACCGAAAACGAATGACAATGATCAATCTCATCATCATACCTTAAGTTCTTTAAAGAGGCCTGGAACGCGACAAATAGACAGAATTGCGATATTCAAAGCGATTCTCTGTCACTGAAACAGAGTTCAATCTGTTCACCGGAAGTTTAAGGATTTGTCCGCAAAGATTTATAATTTCTGCTGATATCAAAGCATTTTCTTATAGTTTCAACCCTCAAAAAGGGATTTGCTCGCCATTACGTCTATTTTTCTCCCACAAGCCAATGCACGTCTCCTTATTTGGTATGGCAAGACATGTGAATTGCTAAAAAACGTTACATTTGGCCACTGATCGTAATCTTTCATGACTGGGGATGCTTTTCATGACAAGGTGACTTGACTATATTCTGAAACTAAATAATTACACTCGCTCTATCACCAGGTTTGACCACCTTAAAGTTATCCTTTCCAAGCACGTGTTCGCCACTCCTATAATAATTAGATATACACTTCTTATAATACTAAAACGTTCTTAGTGGCACTAGTACTAGGTTCAGTGTCTATATGGTTATCGACAAAAATTAGTTAAGTATAAGCATTGTTAACTGGGACTTGTTTTATGAGTTGAACTTCAACTTTGAATGCTTGTCTGTCAGATGATATCTGATCCTTCAACAGACCCGTATGAAGCTTTTGAACAAAAGGTTTAATCGTGATTTCAACGAAGGATATATAGCAATAAAATCAAGAAAATGTTGGCAACTGATTTCGCTACTGGAATCCCTATAAAGAGGGACTTAACATGAAATGGTGTGTTCTTTCGCAAAAACTGGAAAAACAGCAGTTGATCTCATCATTGGGAACCATCCCATATAAGAACTTTTAAGTGTAAGACGACTGTTTCCAGTTACATTTTTGGTTAAAGTGTGTTTTTCCGGATATGGTATATGCATCTTAAAGTGAATTAAAATTTTTCCCAGACCCTTAATTATACACGCATGCGTCACTCCGGAAACCAGGTTAGCAGGGCGAATCATTCTCAGCCAACTTTGTGCACATGCACTTTGTACTGTGTGTCACATCACATGTGTTATTGTGTTAGACCGTTGTTTGCCCTTCTATGTGTATTATTCAGTATGCCTGGCTTGGCTCCATAATATGTTATGTACATAGCACGAGCTCTCAAAGAGTATATAGGCTCCGTTTCACCGATTTACAGTGGTTTACAAGATCCATCCGAGTTGACTTGCGAGTGTCAAGAATGAAGGATTACCCATTCTTGCTTAGATATAGTATGTCAGCAAATATTGTTCTATGTTCTAAGTTATGATGAAGGCACCTGTTCAATACGTTCTGAAGAAGGATCCCACGTCGTCGGCATTTCCCTTCTCCGCTTGATCGCCACCTACTCAGAATGTTTTTAAACGCAAAACAGGGCTTACTGCATTAACTGTAGTGACTGAAGGCCAGGAAGTATGTGTGTGCAGTCACAGCTACATGTACACGATTTACAGTACCTGATTTGTGTTTTGTGGACACCGAACAATAACTTCAATCTAGGATTGTCCGAGAATACTCGCGCCAAGGGAATAATTATGTCGTTTTTGGAAAATAGTAAGCAATCAACACACATGTGTGTTCGCTATCAATTATTGCACAAAAAGTTGAACGACAGATTCAGGCAGTGAAAATCGCCCTCAGGGTAAAGTCAGGATAACCAGAAAATGGTGATTAAGTTAGATGCAACAGTACTGGCACTGAATCTGTTTTCCGATGAAAGGACAGCTAAGTTCACAACAAAAACACTAAAAGAGTGTTAAATGATCCCATGATCAGAGTTACACTTGATATTAAAAAATCTATTGCGTCAAAGTATAGAAAAGGGTGATTAACGCAGTCATCGCGGGCCCTTCTATCAAGGGTCCCTCAATATTACCCGGCAACATTTCGAAAAATTCTCTACTAAATAACGCCAGGACGTGTTGTGACAAATTTTAACACCCATCAATAGTATGAAACGTCTGTTAATGTAGTTCCACTTACATGTTTCTTTGTCCAATCCCCACTGTTGTTTTTCACTGAACAAATATCGCAGTCATTTGCCGGGTTCACTTGTCCCTCCTCATAACACCGTCCTTGGATTAAGCATGACTGGTTCTGAAATCGTCAAAGAAATGATAGGAAAAGAGTTTGGTGAAGTACATGCACTGCAGACAATGTTGGCCCATTCTAGTCAACGCGCCTTGAGTTGCAGAATAGCGTTTGGTCAGTACCTCCTTTTTGCATGGCTAATTGACGTTTTAAGTTGCACACGTTTGTACGCATTTTTAACGATTAAAACGTCACTTATGTTGAGTAGTTGACAGCGTTTTAAGCCAAAAAGTAACGGTTCACTCCAGTCAACGACTGCGAGTCCTATTTGTGATACTCGCAGTATATGCAGATAGCATATCTTTCTCAGACAAAACAAGAAACCATGGTTTATGAGTATCGTTAAAACCACATAGGTTTTAATCACGAATCTGATTATGAAAAGTCAGAGCATAAAAATCATGTTTGAATGCAAAACAGTTCGATTAATTTTCGAAGTTTTCCCAGAGGTCTGGAAAATAATCTGGGTGCATTTCCGAGGAACTATATTGACAATGTTCAATTAAAGGTTAAGCTTAAAATAGGCCTGAACTACATGTTTCAGCATTTTATTATGAATTTTGAAAGTATAAAGGTTGGTTACTGACATCCACATATTCCTAATTAGTGCACAGTATTTTTCTTTTTTACTTTGAAAAGTAAAAATTTATTAGTTTCGTAAACCCCCACTGCAAGCGCTGTTTTTCGTGACGACACTGAGGCTGTACACCACAAAGATATATACATGTAGGTCGTTAGCCATGCGAGTACGTAGACCAGTCGACAGATCAACATGTGCATACTCACAACCTTTTTCGGTTTTCTTTCCTGTGGCTTTGATTCATTCCAGGGCCTAGCCACCCAGCTAGCTGTATGAAAATTTTCTTCAAAATACATTTAGGTACCAGTACTACTGTGTGAGCTCCGTAAGACTCCGAAATTTCACACAGCCCCGGTTGCTCTGCTCGTCACCTCGTCGCTAAACTTATATCAACATGTAGAGCTCTAAACCGACAGGGGAGCGTGCAAATATCTGGGTGTCAACCGACACTCACCTTGCCCGCTGGAGCCATTTAAGTGAAAAACAATCTAGTAAACGTTATTTTACTTCGTAATTCTCAGCCTTTTTAACAAAGAAAACAGCACGCTCAACACTCGCTATTTCCTAAAATTTTGCGACATCCGTCGAGAAATTATGACAGCTTCGCAGGAGCAATTTTTTATGAAATTCGGTTTCCTGGCATTGAAATACTAAAAACTTGTAAGGAAATGAAATCAGTTCTGGTAATTTGTTGTGACTAACTTCGAAGAACAGTTCGATCGCTTGGAGGAAGAACAACTCGGGGAACGAAACTGGCCAATAAGGCAACAGGTGACAGCGCCAAAAGCCGACATTAAAGAGCGCACCCGATTTTTAGCAGCAAAGTGAACGACAGAACGCCAATTTTTTCAACACCAGTCAACAATTTACGGTTTACACTGATTTTGTGTCAGATTTTATTTGATCAGTTTTTACGCACGTCGGTGCAACGGCCGCTGTATATTTACTATACAGCTTGCACCAAGGCAAGGCTACGCAGTCGAGGCCCTTTCCTGGCCCGTGCCGAGAATCGGGCATCGCTCCACTAATACTCAATACCTCACGGGAGTAAACTTGTATTATGAACTTTTGAGCGCCGAGATCGCAGACGAACTACACAAATTAAGCACAGTTCTGTAGCCGAGGGGCATTCACCCAATGAGCTATATACATAATAAGCTTGATTTATCTTATTGCCTTTACCCACGTTACAGCCTCAGTGACGTCAGACGCGCGTTAGCCAATAGGAATTAACACTGGAAAAACGCTTTTCTACAAAAATGTGAAAGAGTAACAAAGATGTGCTTTCTGATATAGTATTTATTCATCAATTAAATTACATTAAAAATGCATGTTATTGTACATGTACTTCAGGAACCTTTTAAAATGCCCCAGGGCTTACGTCCTTTCTTTAAAAATTGTCACTAGGTCATGATACGAGTCCCAGTGAGGAAGCTGGTGGCAGATAAAGGTGCATTAAACATTAGATTTGAAAATGCAAATATCGGCCGAAACTGTAAAATTCTTGCTCAGAAAAAGGTATCTGTGCATATTGGAATTTTAATATTGCTGTGAAAACTAATTGAGCATTCTTACGTATTTTTGTGTCCAAACACTTGAATTACTTTGCGCAGAACACACAAGACAGGCGTTGGCAGGATTACTTTCGCCGTCAGCGTAGCACGATCCGTTAATGGAACACGAGTTAACCTACATGTACAATGCAAAATTAAAAAATCCGGTTAACAACACAATATTAGCACACCTAGGATTTAATTGGGAGGAGGGCGCTAACCAGGATGCGAAATATCCGTGTAAGCCTTAAAAAGGCATTCCACACGCGTTATCCTGGTCGTATCCATATAAAGGGGATGATTCCTTATGATGAATTCCTATCAAAGTTCAGTTCACACTGAATTAGGGGCGGTGAACTAATCAATTGTTTTGTTGGATGAGGCGGTATGAAAATGCACGACGCGGGCGGTGTCGAATGTTGATAAAAGCCGATTAATCACAAGCGTATATGTGAGAAAAAGAAGCGAATAGCCGAAAAGAGCATTGTCGGAGTAATCTCTTTCGATTACGCACTCCGAAGTGAACTTGATCGCTGGACTGCGGTGCAAGATGAGTTGAACATATCAAAAATGTTCAGACAGCCGAATGGGTTTGCACTTCTCTCCGGTCTACATGTACTCTGATTCATTTTAAGAATTAATCAAATAATTATTACTAAACATGTTTCCTTTATCAGAATATTTGGTAGACTGGGCCTCGAGATGTTTGAAGAAAGACTAAAGCGGCCGTAACCAGATCACAATAAATGAGTCGGCAATCTTCTAGCAAACAGAGGTCTTGGCAATATCACGAAAAAATGAAAAGATAACACAGTAAACAATATCAAAAAAGTAGAGTGTATAGTGAATCATGTTTTTCGTTAACCTTCCACGAGAAATTAGGCAAAGTAAGCTCAGAATATTTTAACGTCTTGTGGCCGATACCTCCCTCAATGATGTTTACCCTCCAAATGGCGTAGTGAATATTTCCGTTGCAGTGAACTGACTGGGACATTAGTCACTATTGATACAGTCCATGCAGGATTTTCTGCACACAACCACAAGACGTTTATTCAGAAAATATCAGTTTCGGAACAATAGTCAAGTCCAAATAAACGACCTGGAGTATAAATGGATGTAAAGAATATCCGGGTGCATGAATCTTTAGCCTGCGAGAGTCTGACAGTACCGCCATACATGTAACACAGCTTTGAATGACTGTTCTCTCAGTTACGTGTAAGACTATTGTTGGACATTTACTTAAATCGCGACTTCCGTGCCACTTGCTATGAGAATGAGAGAGGTTACCCGTAGTTTAGGGTCCAGCCATGCACTCCTAAATAAGTGCACTTAGTGTATTTGCTTACTGGGCGTATTTCAATATGCATGTCTGCAGAAAACTCTGACGTTGGTCTGCTTGGTCCAGAATAACCCCTTTTTTTCTTGTAATCCGTTCATTCTCTATCAACCATTGACATAATTGTTTACATAATCCGTGACAGTTTACTAATTTTAATAAGAATTGAAAATTCAGACAGAGAGGTATTCCGTTCAGCTTTTGTGAACAGCTTTTGGTTCAACCTCATTTCCATGCTCTTGCAAACGATAGACGTCTAGTTGCTTCAGTCACATATCTAGTGTCTTACGTCAGCTCAAAAAAATTTGAATATATGTAGCCTAGTCACTATATAGCGGTGACAATATTGTATACTTCAGGGTCCGCTTGAGGGCTTCTGAATTTTTTTGGCATATGGTATATGGTATCACTGCCAGTATTTCAGATCCAACCACGTCCACAATCATAATCTCTGAGAACCTAGCTTTAACAAGGGAACTTACAAATTTCTTCGACCAGGTGGAATCATTCTTTGATGAACAAGTTTCACACGCGTTGGACGGGTTTACATCTCCCTCGGCGTGGCAAGTGTCCTTTATTAGACACGAGACGTTCTGAAAGCAGACAACGTGCCTAGTCACCAAGGCTAACTTATTTCCTGAGAAGTGAGAGAAAATTTATATAACAAATTCCGTCTCGGTGATATTTCACACATAACCATTATGGAAAGTATATTGAGCTCAATTCAGAAGATTACAAATTTGCAGGGACAAAATTTCTTATTTATGCCACAACTTACTTCTTATAATACAAGGCCCAAGTGAGGCTAATTTGTGTTGAGAGAGAGGGCAACTCGTTTGATTTTGGTGCAATCCTGTGTTTTGGTTGGTGTGCTGCGCATACATTTCCACAACACTTTGAAATTTATTAGGCAAAAATCTGATATGACATTTATCCATCTTGAGGTCTCACATATTTCTTTGTCCAGCTAGAAGTGTTTTGGGATGAGCACATTTCGCAGTCATTGGAAGGATTCGTCTGATCTTCGGGATAACAAGTTCCTCCAATCAAGCAGGAATGCTCCTATTGAAATAAAACGATATTTACATTTATATTTATGTACACAACATTGTAGAGGAGCGACACCTAAAGCATTTTGGAAGAAACAAGACTTCATCAACTGGTTTCACCAAGTATCAATTCACACAATTGCATGCAAGCTGCAGATTATCGTGCAACAATTCGTGTAACCTTGCAAAGTGGACATTTACTGCAGAACGCCAGGACGGCAACGTCAAAAGCATCGTTCGTTACGGAATAAGTAAAATATAGCCAAAAATATAACTTTAAATTCTCAATCACACGCCAGTAATTAGGAACCAGTATAGGCGATGAGCAAATCAACCTGACATACACTGTAGCAAAACCTTACTACACATGTAGGTGGTTTCTAACCATGGTAGTCCATTGCCATTGTAAAGTAAATACTAAATTACATTTTTGTGAGGGAAATAACGAGACAAATTGAAAATTAATACCAATATTACAAAAATGCCCCAAGTATTTTTTATGCGAATTAGTACCACCATTGTGTACAAACGAGTCATTTCCTAAGTGATTCGTTGTTACAGTATCGAGAACCCATTCTTCATTGACGGATTGCCTATAATTTACATGGAAGTTTAGATATTTACCCAACATTTCAATAAGCAAAATCACAGCAAAACTTTTTAATGTTCTTCCGAATAGCCACTGATAGAACAGTGTATATACTTCAGAAGTTCAACCGATTATGTACATGTAGGACCCTATAAAAAGACCAAATTTGACAGATGCGGAAAATTATATCTTAGAAGCGTCCGATTGGATTCACATGAAATTTTGTGACACAATTGTTTATGCACTATTCTTGTTTTGACAATGTTCCACTGTTGCGTGGGGATCTACATGTTTATGGTTTTCATGAAACATCCTTAAAGTTGATAAAAGGTAAATGAAATAATATTTTAGAAAACTGTAACAACGTTTTTCATACCTGACCTTGAATATTCATATAAAATGAAATTTGATCTTGTGATTGATAACGTTGTTTTGCTATAGAAATACCTAAAATTTATTAAAAACCTGGTCACATGACCCAATCATTTAGACAGCTTGCTAAAAAGTCAACAATAAATTTTTTGTAGCCATTATACTCTCAGAAAATATTTAGTTTTATTGAGTTTTGTATTTTTCTAGACATTCTGTTAAATGTACAGCCTTGTCGATAAGAAACCAGATAACCTTGAGTTCACCCGTTCGTGAAGCCTTCGTCACTTGTCGCTGCAATCTTTGGCCAGTGCTTCATACATGTATACAGGATACTTGCAGCATTCATCGTTCTGTTTTGTTTACTAGAGCTATGCTTACTACTAAGACTTGTGTTTGTTTTTATCGATTTTCATTCGTTTTACAGTACGTGATGCGTCTTTGAAGAACGGCAATGCTAAAGTGCAATTTAACTATACAGAACAGAAAAAAGGGCTTACTTTGAAAATGTGTTTTTCGCAATGCTTGACCGTCAAAGCATTGCTATCCACATATATTTTCAAGTACATGAAATAACCAGCGAGATATGGCAAAATAAAAAATCACCGAGACAGACTTAATTTGCACAAAAAACATACCTGGTGATTTTATCGGTACGTTAATTAGGATTAACTTCCATTTTTCCCACGTAGTTCCATCACATCAACACAATTTCCCTTATACAGTGTAGCTCTTTCACATCAACGCAGTTTAGATGATAATGTGCGAGGGTGCATGGGGCCATTTTCCAATTAAACTAAAATTACTGTTGAGCAAACGTGAAAGGCCGAGGATGTGAAGCGAACACACAGACGATTGCACTTGGTTCTCTGCACCCGTTAGCCGAGCTGTGTAGATGCAATAATAACGCAATTCTAGTGTGATCACGTGCTCAGCGTCATGCAAGGCGATATCTCGTGAAACTCGGGTGATGGTGCGGTTCGCGAGTGCAAAGCACTAGACACTTACAGGCAACGGGAACGACATCGGGGTAGAGTTCAGTATCTGTTTCGGGACTAGAAAAATCTAGCCAAAAGTACCAGTCTAGCCTCCCGTTCAGTAACGCTAGGACCTCGCTATAAAGCAAGACTTCGCGAGATTACGAGCGATATTGCTGTGTATTTTAAATAGGGACACGTAGTGTTGACTAGATTTTAGCTTGGTCCTAGCGTCTACTGAACGTACGCCTGTTTTCATTTAAAATACAAGACAATATCTCCCATAATCTCGTGAAGTCTTGCTTGTAGCGAGGTCCTAGTTTGAGTTATAGCTTTACTGAACTCTACCTCGGTTGATTCTTGATGATGATTTCCAGCTTACGAACCAATCAGATTTTTAGGCGATTAACGCAACTGAACTGGTGAGTAAATCACGTGCAGCCACTACCTACTATGCACAGCAGTTTTCCTCGCACTCACGTGTTTCTTTGTCCAATCTCCACTGTTGTTTTTGGCTGAACACAACTCGCAATCATTTGCCGGGTTCACTTCCCCATCCTGGAAGCACTGTCCTTGGATTAAGCATGATTGATTCTGTAATCAGATAGAAGTAAGCCTAAATTCTGGGTTTCCAAAGTAAGACTCTTGCAACAGCTATTGTCAGTACGGCCGGCATAGCAAGGGGGGGAACAGCGGAGCTTTGACACCCTGTCTGTTGCAAAACGCCATCGAAAGGTTGAATTACTGTTCAATTTCGCGTTTGATCTTCCTGTTTATTGAAAGTGATCCCCTCTTTGTCACTCTTACTCCACAATGCCGCATGTGCAGCCCCCCGGGCCCCTCCCCGACGGAATACGTCTGGCTACGCCAAAGCACACTGGATTAACCCCATGAACGCATCCCAAGTTACTTAAAAGTGACTGGCACAGGCGGTAAAAGTGTCAAAATTTGCATGCACGCTTTGATATTAGAAATACAGACATAGTGCACGAGTTCTATCATATTATGCACTTTTGCACAAGTGCTGATAACAATTATCGTTTCAGGGTGCATGTGGAAAATTGTCCTGTTAACTAAAATTACTGATGAACATGAATGGGATGTCAAGTGAACAGACGACTGCACTAGGTTTCTCCACCTGTTAAGCCGAGTTCTGTAGACGCAATAATGACGTAAGACTAGTCCAAGAGTGATCACGTGCTTTGGATGTAATGCAAGGCAGTATATCGTGAACACTTATTTGTGTGACCTCGTGTTGTCTTTCGTGAGTGCATAGCGTTCACGAATCGGCACTGGCAAAGAAATGATGGTAGAGTTCAGTAGCTGTCTCGCGACTGGAAAATCTAACCAAACTCACCAGTCTTGTTCCCATTCAAAATACAGGACAATACCTCACATAACCTCGTGAAGTCTTGCTTTTTAGCGAGAACCTAGCGCAGGTCCTAGCTTTACTGAACTCTGCCACGGTTGCTTCACGAAGATGAGTTCCGGTTTACAAACCAATCAGATTTCTTAGTCGGTTTACCCGGCTGAACCGGGGAGAGAATCACGTGCAGCGACTACGCCTACAATGCATAGCAACTAGTAGTCTTCGCACTCACGTGTTTCTTTGTCCAGTCTCCAGTATTGTTTTTCGCTGAACACAACTCACAATCATTTGCCGGGTTCACTTCCTCATCCTGGAAACACTGTCCTTGGATTAAGCATGATTGATTCTGTAATTAGGTGGCAGTGAGCCAACAGTTAAAAATTCTTGGTTTCCAAAGTAATATGCAACTGTATTTAACAGCGATTGTCAGTTCGACGCCGTGATACATGTAGCAATTGGGAGAACAGTAGGAAAATGGCACGTCGTCTGTTGCAAAACTTCATCCAAAGGTCGAATTGCAATTCAATTTTGCGTTTGGTCGTCCTGTTCATTGCAAAGCGATACCTACTTTGTCACGACCCTCATTGAACCATGTCTCATGTGCACCACCAGCCCCTCCCCACGCCACGGAATATTTATGTACACAGTAATGCTCAGTTGGTTAACCCTGAAGCCAACGCATCACAAGCGACATGTGCCTGGCGTAGACGGCAAAATTGTCAAAAGTTGCATGCTTCCATTGATAAAAACGCATACGTACACTTTTAATATTCATGTTCCACGAACACAACACTAATGTTAATATTTCGTGAACATTTATTCACAAATGAGTTGGACAAATATCCGCAGAAAGGCAAAACTAGTTGACCTTGATATAGATAGCGATTGAGAGACGTAATATTCACATTGGTTGTGCGATAGCGGTCCTCCTGAGCAGTGCTACTAACAAACGTATGATTTATTTGTGTTATACAACTAAGGTCGGTAGAGATCACATCATTTTAGTGGTATTTCTAGTAGTTAGGTGTTGAGCTTATCATGGATACTAGATGAAAGGTACAGGTAGAATCTATCGAAAATCGACAACCAGTTTACCGATCAGACAAAGGCCTGCCCAACAATTTCTGGATTTAGAGGATTCATGTCACACAAACCCATGCGCTGGGATGAGAACGCCCCATGAATTCTTCCGTAAGAAATTAATGATAACTTTCCAAAAATTCTCTTTGTTTCTACAGTAGGCCTACATGTATTCTCATGAGATGCATCAGGCACCCACTTGGGCTCTAAACCTTGCTGGTAGACTATAACCAATATTTGTTCGTTATAATTAGTTCTATACTCGTCAACCTAATGCCATTAAAGTTTTCTTATGAGAAAGAGTTGCAACGTTGACGTAAAACATGGAAGCAGTGAATGGACGCAATAAATTGTTTTCCCTTCTCCCACTCTACCTCTCGAAAATTAGTTTAAGCATACAAGATAGTTGTCTTCATAGGTGGAAACGAGACTTTCAGAAACACGGACAAGGCCTCTGTCATTGCCAAATCAAGGGCAGCGCACCACTGAAAAAGGTGGGGGCTATAGCTCCCAGCCCCTCCTGTGGTGCACCACACGTAGATTATGGGCAGCACAGCACTGAAAAGAGTGGGGGATATAGCCCACCCTCCAGCCCCCTATGATGCGCCACCCCTGCCAACCACCATTTTCTTGCAAAAATAAGAAAGCTGCTAATTAAGCCTACAAAACTGGATATATAATATTCCTGACAATCTAGTGGCGGTTTAGAATTGAACTGGAACTGAGATAACTACGAAATCTGAAGTGGAGCGGTCCACTTTTAGACGGGGAGGCCAACCCTTGGATTTTCTACATTGTATATCGTTCAACTCGTTCCTGTACGTTCTTTTTGGCAACGGCAATAAAGTAGTGACATGGTAACTACATTTTCGGGACCCGTTTTGTTTTGATAAGATGCCTAATTTTAACTTAAGCACAGTCAAACAAAAGAAAATGCAGTTTTAACAGAGTCTCCCACAAGGGTTAAAGGAACAGTTACGTTACTGCTCGTCAGTTGTACATGTACCTAGTGTGAAGTAAATCGACATTGTCGGTTCCGCGATACAGTGTATGAGAATATTATCTTACACTTTTCCTGACACAAGATTGCACGGGCAAGAAATTTATTTATCAGTGTTAAAAAAGTCTTACGTATTTTGGTGTCCATTTGACTTCACTCACTGCAACTGAACAGAACTCGCAGGCATTTGACGGATTTATCTCTCCCGGTAAATAACAGAATCCTCCAATTAAGCACGTGTTGTTCTGAAAGTAGACGTTAGTTGTTAAGATTTGAACTCGGGAGGTTCTAAGAAGATCAATAATGACAGAAATTAAATGAGGTGGGATTAGACGGTTATTTTTGGATCGTGTTTGCATCCTTAATTCATAACAACTAGAAATTACTCTCGACAGGGGCCGGATCGGAATTGCGCAGCGTTCACACCTTCGTGTTAAAGAAGACATGAATGCAAAAGTTCCTAACATCACAATGTTTGTATCAAGCAATCCACACTTTATAATTAACATTGTGAAATTGCCAGATAACAATTCGGACGAAGAGTTCTGTTTTTTCGACTGTTTAGAATGTGAGATAATTATTTGAATACAATTTTCAACGGTAATGATTTTGATCAATTTGAATATTAATAATATTGACACAAAATGGACAATTAATGTGTTTGCCTTATTTTCCACGTATTTTGCACTAAATTAAACGGCCGGTCATCGCCAATTCCAACACGATGGAGACACGGTGAAAGCCAATTTCGTTGTGTCGATGATGTCAGAGGTTTTGACTGGTGCCAGCGCCATCTCAATTTGTTAACGTTAAATGGGGTTCGTAATTGAGCTGCTGTATTGTAAGGCCTACTTAATTAACATCTGGGGCTTGTTACAACACCGTATTTTTGATATAAAAACAGTCATTTTGGCACCATAGTAGGACTTAGCATTGCGAAATTTGTACAAGAAGGCCAACGCGATAATACGTTTATAAGGCCTACTGTAACTGACGGCATGTGCAAATCCATACTTCAAAAATGTTGGTGTGTTTTGATTCGGAATGCGATGCCAAAGTCGGAATAAGGGTGCCACCGAAAGTAGGAGTGAGTAAAACGTGTCTTAAGAACCCGAAATACTATGTTTTACACACTACTCCCTCCAACGCGACTGGCATCAGACGTGGTGCTCATCATACTGTCTCACCTGATACACACAGTCGCCCCGGAGCCAATGTGTCTCAATGTTGACGGCATGCATGTATACAAGTGTTATCGAACCTAGTCCCTGTCTCAAGTTTATTTTAATGTTCGAGATATTTGTTGAGAGGCTAAGACTTCTCCTTTATAATATACATGTAGTCGCACGGTCGACAATATGTGTCGAATGTGATAATATACGTCGCAAAATTATCACTGACCTGCACGTAGCAGATTCTTTTGAAATTAAAAGCAACATAAAACATAATTTACCTGAGAGCATCGATTTTTATCTATGATAAGATCCAAAGACCTGCTGAAATGTTGCCTGAGATGAAGCCGTGCAATTGTTTTCTACTTAATACAATTTATTCATGTTGCCTTGTCGCCAATTGCCGTATTACAATAAATGTTGAAAGGAAGGCACTCCTTGAGTAAGAAAGGCAAATATGAAGGGAAAGAAACTGAAACGTCCCTTTAAATGACATTGGGTGTCCAGTTTTGTCCATAGCTCAAAAAGTCATGCTATTATTACAGCTCAGACAGCTCACGGGGGCGGCATCTGGGGAGTCGCGTGGCTTGTATGATAAGTCATGAGGTAGAAGGGTGCCTCGTTTCCATCAATCCATCCGCTGTTGATTGCACAAGTGACCAACAAATAGTCTGTTCCTGTCCGTGTTGAGGTTCGTAATGTTAGACATTGAGCAAAAGCAGTGAAGCAGGAATTGAGGCGAGGGACAGCAATGACAGGGTTGGATTAGGCGCCCATACCAGGTTCTTAACCTTCCTCTAGTGAGTTCTTAAACCGCACTGCGTAATTAATAGTGACAACCAGGCAAAATTTTCAATATTGAAATCGGCAGTCAAAAGTGCAGTCTTTAAAATGGAAGAACGTGAATTCAGGTTCTTTTAGGCGACAAATGTGTATGTTTAACAAAATAACTATATTAAAAACTTTTAAAATTTAACTTACTTGAAGTATACAGTTTCAGCCAATACTGACAAGACTTGTATCAATTGATTTTTGGCTTTATACCAATCTGCCAGTAATTGGGTCACGTGACCAATCAAATCAATGAAAAAAGTACATTTCAGAAAAACAATGGTAAAAATAGAGTGACCAAATTTAATTCGATCCAAACGGTGATGATGAAATCTCAAAAAACTCGTTTACAATTTTCTAAACAATCATCTCGTTTTCGTATGTTTTTTTCAAAAAAAATCACCAGTCATGTTACGGGTAGATCCTCGAAAATACGGAATTTTATCAAACAGTTCGCCATAGACTGCTGGACAATAATGCATAAACATAGTACAAGAAAATTTAATGTGGATCCAATTTGCTGTTTCTGAGATATGATGTACAGTACAACAAAAGCTAGCCAAGTCTGGAATCTTTCTACGATCCAAAATAACCTTAAATTACATTCAATTTCCTTCAACAAATCTTCACTTTTTGTAACATTGTTGAACTAAAGCTGAATACGATGATTCAAAATGTGCCTTTCACTCTGATATTGCGTAATATCATTACGAGCTTCTAAATAAAAGCTTTCTTAAAACTTTCATAATTTAAAAATAGTGAAGCTGATTCCCTGCGTCTTATTTGCCCAAGTACATGTACCTACTTAGGTCAAGGGCGTGGCGTAAAAAGGTTTCGGATCTAGCATAGCCCAAATATATGAGAACTGTTACAGAACGCAGTCTACGCCTTTTACAACAAGCTACTGTGCTAACGACTCACCTTTTGGCTACAATAGTCAGAGGCGTTACATGAGATGCATTTTGCATCATATGACAAGAAAGTGACTTTTTCACTAACAGTCTTCCCGTCATTACTGACTCCCACTTGGTAACCAGAAACGGGAATTCCTGTAGAAGAGTTCGCTTCAATACTTCGACGAACACGTGACTTCGGAAGGAGACAAAATATTTCGTTGAACGTCTCCAGTTCAGCTTTGGTTGTAGCCTTTTCGCCGGTGTAGCTTTTGGAGCCGTAAAGGCCAATCTGCCAATAACAAAACATAAATCAGGCCGACATATGATTTTATGCAACATCGGCCTTACTTGTTTCATAAAAACTTTTGTATTGTTCTGAGGATTATTTGCATAATTTTGAGTGTCTAAATTACTGGAGTTTTTAATTAGTCGTTACGTTCAAATAGCTTAGCAGTCTACATGAAAGGCTGCCCTGATGCTTGACACATGCTTGATATGAATGAATGCTTCTGCATTTGTAGCTGTGTTTTTCCAGTTTGAATGTTTTACCTTGGATTTTCTCAGTGTTATAAATCGTAAAGCTTCACATTCAATTTTCCCATTTTTGCGAAGCTTTTAAAGTCCACTGCTTCTGATCCTGATTTTTGCCAAGTGAAACGCTTGGAGGAGATTAAAGTTTCAAAACATACACTGTACCTGCAGGTAATCCAAATGACATGTCAGGTTGTCAGAATCCACGAAATAGTCACCATATACCGGCGTTCCTTCACACGGCCGACGCCTTATGTCACATAGTCCTTGCTGAGGAAGTGAGTACACTGAGGGTGGTTTACCTTTTTCGATTGTACAGTCACTTCCAATATAGCCTTCCTCACAGTAACAAACAGCTAAAATTGCAAATAATTTATTCGTGTAATACACTGCACCATGGAACACTCGTGTCGTTTTTTGAAAAACCACCTTCCAATGTCAGAATTGGTCAAAAACACAATGGCAATACAGCAAAATAATTCATTCAGTAATGTAGGTTGTGCAGTGAGTATTTTATATCCGGGCAATCTGTACTGTCCTCTCCGGTCCTCCACATGTATATTGTTTATTTCAATTTCTATTGTCGCACGGTTGATCAAGTCGGGGATTCCTCATTGTACCGCCATTAGCCCATCGAGGTGTATGCCGGCTAACGCAATTTCATGATTTTTAGTTGGAGTACGCATGCTCGGGCGACGAATTTTGCTTTTGTGTGGCAGTCAATTTTTATGCGTCAAGGTTTATTTTGCCTCCGTGGTTCAATTTGCCTTCCCGGTTCAATTTCCTCCCCAAATTTCATTAAACATTGCCACTTGCTTGGTTGGTTGGGCACTTTAATGTCTTTGCTGCATGTGAATGTTACGAATTGGCATTTGCTTGACTTTTAATATGTTCTGAGTGAATGATTGCCAAGTGTTGATCCTTCGACCCATTTTTGCTTAACGCTGGCTATCCACAGTGTCGCAAGCGGGGAGTTGAAATTAAGCAGGGCATTCGGGTACCCTTCGGACGCTTTGGATTTGTGACACACACGTTTTACCCGATTTATATAAGGCAGAGAGTTTTGAAAGTGTGAATGCACAGTCTCTCAGTTCGTATTAATCGTATGGCTCATGCTTGCTCGTTTTTCCTGTGACCATCTGCACTTCCGGTATTTATAAGGAGGGAAAAATAACTTCGCGAACAGTTTCACTTGACTCTATGAAAAGGTTCTGAAGTCTTTGCCTCAGCATAATATCCATATATTCAGGTTTTCTACATCCTGTGGGCCACGCGGTTGGAGCTTAATCGACCTGTTTTTTTTTAGTCCGAACACAGCATTTGGTGTCAAAGTTGGAGAGAAAACAGCTTACAATCAAAGTGTTTTGGAAAGGGAACTATGTATGAATTACAACTTAAAAACTGGTGTTATTGTGCAAATTTGGTTAAAATACGTGAGGGCCAAATAATTTTGTATCTCTTGACATGCTTTTGTACCTTATTCGCCGATAGATACAGTACTTTCGCAAAATCGAAGTTTCACCTTGAGCTGCACCACTGTCGGCTCGGGATTCCGAGTGACTCCAGATATTTAATAAACATGTCTAATGGTGCACCTTCAATTCATTTTTATTCATTCAAAGAGCATCATTGTGACCAGAAATAAAACTTGTGTAAGTAACAAAAAGCAAAAGCTCTTGCTTCGCTTTTCTCTGTCTTGAACATCAATTATACAAGAAGGTCATTGGAAATGCTCACATGGCCCAGCATCCAAAATCATCATTTTGCTGAATACATTTCCCCGAATTTCAGCCTGTAACAAAATTCACTGACGAATCAATAAAATAGAAAATGTCAAAAAGATATTCCATGAATCAGCCGTTTTCCGTATACGATACAAAAACAAACAGGTGACTAGTGCAATGAGCACGCACGCGCGGCCTGCGCACTTCTGGTGCAAAGTATATCAGACCGCCTGCACGTAATTTCTAAACAAAAAACATTTATACATTACAGTAAATAAATAACCTTGTTCAATAGTCAAATGGCAATCCAATATGAAAATTGAATGGACACCTGTAACGTGCATTCCGTGTTCTTTACTGGTTGTTATATCGCAAGATCTTTTTCTAATCCGTAATTCACAGTAAGGCAATGTAATTTCCGTGGGCATTCACACACATGCCTGACGCGCAACCAAAATACGTGATATAGGAGTGAGTTTGGGGTGCACTTTCGGAATACTTCGTGTTAATGCCAACACTGAGCAGATTCATTCCAGCTGTGGCACCTTACAGTTTAAGAGCTAAAGTTGTACATACATGTAAACACTATCAGGAATTTGTTCGCAATGGTGTTTTGTTGCTTCATTAAAATGGTCATTTTTGTTTAAAATCTGGGGGGAAACTGCTCCTCGCCCCGTCCTATTATACCTGCGTCGATTGCCATAGGTTTTCTCCGACTTACGCAAATTATTGGGAGAAGTGCGTGAACCCAGACATTTCGCACCTTCCTATGGTCCTGGTTTATGCTTGAATGACAACACGTTGTTGCATACATGTACATTATTATTTTAGAATAAGGTTCATGCGAGCTCAAGTACATATAAATTGGAATGAATACGATTGCATGGATTTTGTATAATAAATTGTCTTCCCTCTTTTCATGTGAAATATAAATGCTACTGAAGTGCATTGCAAACCGCAATACCTGCAGCGGTTTGACATAATAGTGAAGCAGATCCCGCAGCAGGTTCATTTGAGTGTTGCACTGAATGCATCCTAGATTTAATTTCACATTACACATTTTTTTACCTTCTTTGCAGGTTCCATGCCCGTTGCAGTCTCCAGGACACAGAGTGTCCGTAATCAACGATGGCAGTTTAAGTGTTGTTGCATTTTTAGACGATGTGCCGTTTGTGTCAGCAGGTACCCATAGCGCTGGGGATTTCTGGATCACAGTGCTACATTGCTTCTGAATTACGTTGATGTTTGTCACTGCCCATCCAGTGCTGTCTGATAACTACAAAAAAACTCCTACATACAGTTCTTTAATTCATGACTCAACTGTGCGGAATCATAGCGGAATTGTCGTACTAATCGGAAAGCCCAACTTATTTAAATTTTGGTCAAATGATTAAAAGAATTGTCGCTTTCTATGACTAATCTATAGTATATTGATCCACATGTTCAGCAAGATACTGCATTTGTATTGAGAACTTTGGAAAGCTTTAAGTACTGTATTACTGTTTGCAAACGGTAACTGGTTGTAAATTTGCCCAAAATAGTGTGCCAAAACTACGAGCTTTGTAAGCTGTAGATTTTTCGCAATCCTTTGATTTGTATGCTTGTATAAAGTGAGGAAAGCCACTCCAGTTTCCAATAAAATAATGTCATTTCTTGGAAAGCTGAGTCCAGAAAATGTGGCTATGTTACATCAATTGGCCTGAGAATTTGCGCCACACTTGAAATAACAAGTTCGCTACGGAAACAGCCTAGTTATGACTTTGAAACTGTTTAAAGCTATTTAAAAGGGATGGAAACGTAAACACATTTACTTGATCGTTGAACCCACCTGAAGAAAAATTACTAAGATAGTTCAATGATCGAGTTTCAAGAAATTTGCTGATTTTTCAAACTAATGGTGAAGCCCTGTCATTTTATTTCTTGCAACAACTAAAATAACAAATATTGCAATTCCCGAAAGTTGACCAATTTGTAAATATATTGCATTGTACAAAAAAAATAAAAAAAAATATTTTCATGAGATCTCATGTTCCCGGAATATTTAATTTTTGACAAGTTACCAATATGGCATCAATTTGGTCACGTGACCATGCATTTTTAGTTAAATTTAGCAAAAAAGAAAGGTACAGTCACAACGACATCAGTAACCTGATCATATTTCTGGATAAAATGTCAATGATAATTATAATTTAATTTTCTAAATTATAATTGTATTTCCATTATGAAAATCCAAACGTCTTTTCACAGTAGAATACAATAAAATGTAACACTTAAAATTGCATGTGAATACCATTAGCTATTTTTGAAAGGTGATGTTCAGACATTTGCCAAATTTAGACATTCATCTTAAGTGGCAAAAGACAACTAGATTCACTTCGTGTTTTACAACGATCCACACGAGCTCTTATCGGGCAGTGAGCTGCAAAAAGTTGTTGTTTACTAATTTTTCGGTGATCGATAACAATAGTTACCTTGATATCTTCAATGCAGTTGCGCACCAAATCCGGGAAGTCGATCTGTGCAATTCCTTTACAAGCCTTTGACACTGTAGCATTGTAAATGTAGTTTTCACAAAAACGTGACGCTTCCTCGTACGTGGTACCATTAGCAGTAGGGAAAGTCTTCAACTAGACACAAATGACATCACAAGCATCAGGAATCGGGGGACTTATCTGTGTACATTAACTAGGACTCAAAATTAATTTGGTATATTCGATTCTACATTTCCGTGAACTCCAAAAATCTGTATTCTATTTGATGCTTGAATACATAGTAAATTATGTAGATGACTTCATCTTCCTAGTTTGCACTTGATCACTCCAGCATTATGGCTAAAGATTCGAATCTGAATTAGAATTTTCGAGTTTTTACTCGATTTTGTAGATCGATTCAGTGTAAGTGTCATAAAGTGCGAACTTGGACTAGAAACTCGCATGCACATACTGGAGCACATAGTAAGAGATTCTTAGATTAGATTCCTAGAGAAGAAAAACAAAACATGTCGATTTCGAGTACAAAAATAGATTCCGGTACTGGAAGGAATGGTGACGTCGCTAATAACAATCCGAAAGTAATTAATACACTGGTAGAATGGACAGTAGCCAGGGTCGTTCAGGCCGCCAGTGTCCCTCGTATTTGCAATGAATGGGCTGGGTTTGTTTGTCCCTGATTTCTTGTACATTACTGGTTGATATGTGGATGGTCTCAGTTGAACACAAGCTTTAAAATCAGAGACGTGCTGTAGCATTTGCACCTGTTTTATGCATTACATTGTTCTCTTAAATACTAATTTACAGTTGAAATGGGGTGGTTAATATTCCATTAGGAATGCATTCCTCGTGAAAATTATGACGAAAAATAGTATAACCCAAAACTCTCGCCGTTACACAGCCTGCCTTTGTTGAAAATCCGAAGTCTGACAAGAGCACTTCAGATGAATTAAAAAATATGCAAAATGTTTTAGACGCACTGAAACGCCTCACCAGTGTTCTCCCCTGAATAGGATCGTACATGTATTTCATTTCTTATGATACGGTAACCCTTCAAGTTGAACGATTTATCAAGAATGCAGCGAAGCCACCGACATTAAAATAAACAATTTATTTTGTGCTTTACAAGGCGTCTTTATATACTTACAGGAGGATCAAAGTTTGGGTCAAAATCAAACTCGAGATTTTCCTCATCGTCGACAAAGTCGTGAAATGTGGTTTCACGTCGACGGCGGCATTGACTGAGGTGTTTGTCAGTTATGTCCTTTGCCTGCTCGACACCGTCACAGAGGTTAACAAACTCCATTGCACTGCAGTCCACCTCGGTGCCATTACATTTACAATATTGTTGGTTTTCATAGGCAGAAAAATCAGCTATGAATGTAGAATTCACTGATAGTAAGCTTTCACTTGTCGGAACTCTGAAAGTTGTACATTTTGGTTAGTAATGGGTATAAGTATCTCTTACATGTATACCGCCTCCACGTACAAATACGTTTGATTCAGCAAGCATCCGGATGATCAAGAGTCTTAAAGAGTCTTATTCACTTACGATGTGCTGCGACCGTGTCAATCGAGAAATCATTCCAATGATTACTGCTGTGTGAACAAGTAAGCATGAAATTCCCATGAAGGCAACCGCCTTTCTCATTAGAACTTATGAAAGAAAGCAGTTAATTCGTGTTTCTTTCACTGCATTTTTCCTTCTCGAAACTAGCAAGTGGTGAAAATACATTAGCATGCATAGGTTTGCAGTTTAGGCAAACCTAACATGATGGATTTCCGTCAAGAGACCAGATAGTTTACATCAGTTCCATTGACCATGGGGACTATTAGCAACTCTCATTAAACGGTTTCATGTGTCAGCAAATGCCATATCGGCACATCAGCCACTGGACCTACCAGTACCTGAGAATACCCCATATGTGTGGACGCGCAATTATTTACCAACACACCAGCAGAGCACACGAACCTCAAGAGCTATGACACATAAACACAACAACACTACTTAAGAATTTTGTATTGGGAATGTTTCTTTATCCATCAGTATAGTAGTTGTAATCTATAGTTTTATTCCATGCACGCTAGATGCAAACGGTACACATATTACTGTTATAATATTATGCACACGATGTTAAAAATGCCGCATTAAAGCGGAGATACTAGGATTTTAATGCACTCTTTGACATTCAATCCAGCAACGATTTGCTGGATACCAGGCCTGTGTTTATCTGTATGTCATGCACTTGATTTTGTTCAAAACTCACGCAGCTGCAGAAATGGACAAGAATGGAGGCCAGCAATGTCATTGCTCAATACGGAGATCGACAGAAACGTGTACTAATTGATTCGACACCAGTTCCTTAGATACCCAAACAGGATCAATGAGCTTGTTGAATTTTGAGTCCGAGTCAGTAGACCAGGGGTATTCATTATCGTACAGTTATCAACAATCCAACTCCTTCCTCTCAAACATGACTAAAATTTAAGTGAGCAAACTGATCAGAAACTGATGTTTGATGTCAGTACATCTGTGGATAATGCAAGATTTCAGAAAAAAGAGGGCTTAGATTTTCCATGAAGGACCTGGATGACCAGCTGCTTCTTTGGAAAATTGTGTAAGAAAAGGAGGATCGTCCTGTAGCCCCCCTAGACCCTCAGACCTCCACCCGTCGACCCTGCTCGACCCAAACCCCCTCGACCCAGGACCCACGACCCTCGACCGACAACCAACAACGCCTAGACCCAGTCTACACAAGATCCACTAGATCTGAGCATAGAACAAGCGCTGACTTGTAGGACCAATTAGTTAGGCTGTGAGCTCGCCTGTATTTTCCCTGTTTTTTTCCTACAATTAAGGGATTTGATTCGGCGAGTTTGAAATCAAAATAGAATAAGCCAACACGACCAAATCAAATCAAATCGAAGACCTACGAACCTTACAAATATCGTTCCCATGTGTCATTCACAACATATTAGTATGACTGTGAACAATTTCACTGTAGCCATAATGTATGGGAAAGCTGGTCACAAGAAATCCTCAGCTCTGTGCTGTACAGAGACTACTGACTGTTGCGTGCATTAGTCATCACGCTGGCAATGGTGTAAGTTTGAATATTTTTTCATTTCAAAAGATGAATCACATTTACGTGTATAACCTTTAATTGTATTTAATATATAATTTTAAGGAAGGTGAAAATTCAGAACACAGAAATTCTTGCTTAATATACATGTATTTAATCCATCCTCTCCTTACATGATTTAATTTTGTATTTTCATTCTTCTCAAATTCCTGACATACAATTGTGTGAAGATCTAAAAATTGCAACCTTGATCAAAATACTTATTCCCTTTACCAAACCGAATATAGTTTGCGTAAATAATTTTTGATATTCAATGAGTAGTTAACTATAAAACTGATGGATAAGTGCTCTTGTTTGTAAGGGGATCTCGTTTAAGAAAAGAGGTGTAAAAATGGTGACAATTTATTGTTTAGATCTTGATCTTGATTGATGGTGTGACAACTTACACCAGCTTTAATTGATATCCGTAAAAATGTCAGTAGAAATCATAAGTGACAACAGATCTCGATAGGTCATTTCAGTTAATGATTGTGAAGCAGACGATAATATTGTGAGGTAGACGATAATATTAAGAGGCAGAAGATAATAGTGCTAGTACCTGCGTGGTTGAAGAGTCACGATGTAATACTCTAATATGTAAGCTACAGGTGATTTTTCTCAAACGAAATGATGTGTGTGATGTCAAAATTAGTTGCTAACTGAGTTAGCTACTTAATATGGTTACGCGGGTTTCGATAAAAGATTAATATTAATTTGTTCGTCTGATACATACCAAGGGAACTTGTGCCATATGACAAAATGTCGTTGTTTGCGTAAGTTTTGGAAAGATACAATGGTGTAACAAGATCATGACATGTTACAACTGTCTCAAACCAACTAGCATCAGTGTATAACACAGGATTACTTTTGTATAATCATGTAAAATTATATAGATTTTGGATATCCTACATATAGTTAAGGTTGAGAATGCTTGCCTGCATGACTTTCTTTGCAAATTTGATCCTTTGATAAGACTATCAGTGATGGTGATAATCTTTCAAAAATCAGAAATTAAAGTGTAATTTTGACAGTAAAATGATCCATGAAAGTCTGATTATAATGAAAAGAATTCCCGACTCTGTGCCCCAATTTGTTTGTACATTGGGTGACCTAAAAGGACTGTTGGGTTCCCTACAAATTCCAGTCATTACATAATTCATGTTTCGATTTTTCAGTATAAATCATGCTCTTTATACATGCGTTGTAAATTGTGTTAACTGTTGCTTTCTTAATTCAAGTTATCAATTACCAAGGCAACAAAATATTCAGACTCTTAATAAGAGTAATACGCTGTTGGATTTTGAAGCATCCATCCTCCAATCCTTATTACTAGCAACTTCTTAATTTCCTAAATCATGATTATCGAACAGTAGAATAAATAATCACCTAGTCGCCATGGTAAAATGTCCTCTTTAATATCATGTAAATTTGTCATGTTTTTGAATAACGTTTGTAATGCTTAATTGTGCATTCTAAGTTACTTATTTTGGTAAAATATGAGATCATTTTGGCTTACAAATTAACTTTACTGTATTGAGATTATTTCTGTTTTGACTGATGGAGAGTAGATGTAACTCTTAACTAATTTGAAAGTCTTTCACTGTAGAAACCAAAAGTTTCGACTGAAGGTACTTGATTTTAGTTTTAATTGGTGAGTACCTAAAGGATTAAATCATAGATTTAACTTCATGTAGTGTGTAAGAATGCATGTGTACAAAAGCGTGTATATTTATAAGATGGCTTACTTTTATTAAGTATTTATGGTCTGTTTTTAGTTATTTATATTAATATTTAGTTAATTATCTTGTATAAATTTCTTTATCTTCTATTTATCATATTTCATTTTTTATTTTGTTTCATCAGTCTTTCTTTGTTAATTTTTTATTCTTTCTTATTATTTAAGTATTTTCTTTCACTTTGTAATTCTGTTTTTGTCTTACTATACGCTTGTTTTTACTGAGGGCCTCCATGGAATGCAATGTGAACTGATGGGACTACCCTCATTGTAAATATTACATTAATAAATAAATCATAAACGTCCTCGGATTTGTTCTTTCATTTCTATGACCCAGTGACTGAAGCATGATAGAATTAGCTTGCCATAATGAACGCCTGAAGAAATATGTTCACTGGCATCTGCAGGTAATATTTCTTCATGCCTTGGGCTTATTATTATTTCAAAAGATTAACACATGAATTTAAAAACAAAGTTCAGAAGATTTCCATTCCAAGTTGAGTCATTGAGATTGCAACTTCCCCTCAAAATTCAATAATACATTTGGTTCAAATGAAAAGTGACATCCTCCATACTCGCTATATCATCTTTAAATTTCTTTGAAAAAAAACATTGAGCCATCCCAACAAATGGAATTGAAAAGAATTAGCATACATATCAAGCAAGCAAAATTTTGGAAGTTTGACTGCATATAGCCAGTGAGCTCATTGCAATAATACAGCTGTCTCCCTGTCTGACATTGCTGAGGGATATGTAACCGCATAAGACCGTTTCAGAATTGACTCGGCTGACGTCGGATCAGATCATTCCTGCTGTACTTCTCTAATTAACCACGCTGTGTGGACAAGAACTGCCCTGTGCAACAGGTTCACACACTACTATTCTTTGTGTTGAAAAGCAGTTTTGGTGTCAGACTATGTCATGCACAGGTTAGTTGAGTGGGTTCAGGGAAATAGTCCGCTTGTGAGTTTATTCGCAGGTGTCATAAACACCTGTGATGTCACGGGTGGGAGACAGAACCTGTCATCTTTGATACTAGTTCTACATCTACATATATGCAGTCTCATTCTCCTCAGGCGGGAGAGTTTATATTATTTCGTGCCAAGAGAAAGCTCGGCGTCGGCAACTGCCACCGACTGTTTCGTCGGTGGTTATTAGAACGAGGAATCATTGTCGTCAAAGCACATCTAGGCACCATTGTTTGCAGCCTTGGTGCAAAGCCGTATACTAAATATACATGTACGGCTTTTTTCCGATGTACTGAAAGTAAAAAATGACCAAATAAACAGTTGCGTCAATGAAAACTACACTCTTCCGTGGGTAAACTAAATTATTTACCGGTATTGGATAATTGGCGTTCTACCAGTCTGCTGTTATAATTGTGTTGCAAAATTTTGCGTCGGCTTTGGGAGCCATGAAATATTGCGCCACCAATGTGGATATTCGACAAATTCTCCTCGCTGTGTCGTTGTTGTACTAGTGGTGTTTGAACTGGGCATGCGTCGCTGTCTGCATGTAAACGGTAAAAGACTGGATTGTTACCAAAATACGTCGTTGCGCTAAGCCTTGTTATTGCTCTTTACACGTGTCCAAATCTTCGACAGTTGGTGACAAATTCCGAAAAAAGGTTACTACAGTCTTGGAGAATTGCTGTCAAAAGAGTGAACCAAATGACAAAAAGTGTGCAGATGCTGCAGCCTTATGTCCCGTGTGTGTTCTATACATTTCCATTAAAGAGACTACTGTACATAATCACGTTACTGGTTAAGTTTCCAGCAATTCGTTCTATCGATATGGTTCAGTGATGTTATTCCCACCACTTGGCGCACTGAATAAAGGGGTTTATTCAGTGGAACGCACCCGGGACCTGGGGGGTAGGCTAGCACTGTAGCAGCACATCTTGTACTGGTGACAGTTCTCCCAATACAAGAGGTTATGGGACGTACCGTTAATGATGAATTTTCACTGCAGTTACTCTTCAAAACTATGCTACGCTGTATGTTCAATAAATTTCTCTTGGCTAGATGAGTGAGTTTCCTTATTTTATAGCGGACCCCACCCCAAGGACTACTAGTTACTGAATTAACATGAATGAGGTATTCAGTAAATTGGTAACATTACTTTGGAATAAATATCGACTCCTAGAATGAATTTTAGTCGTTGAGATCAGAAACACATTTTAGTTGTTAAGAAAAATATACATTCTTAAATCAATTTCAGCCTGTTTCACATCTTTTAATTCAGATCTTAATTAAGGCTTGGGTACGAAGATTATTAGTTTCTAGATAAAAACACGAAGATAAAGTGTCAAGTATGTTCTGCCTTACAAAAGTAGTTTTGTCTCGTGTTTTCTTTTATAATTTACCAATATTTCTCTGTTACATGTGAGAGAAATCTACTGAAACCAGCTGCCTTACCGTCTATTCTACCTTTCGACAAAGTGAAAAGCAGTCCTTCGGCAAAAACCTGAGAGAATTGAACCTCCTAATTTCATTAGTCAGCCTTAGATATCCCTGATTATGAACTCTGTTACATTGGGAAAATTATAATAGTTTTTTAACAATATTGTTCTTTTGTATGTACATGTATGTGGTTGTCCAGTTTGCCATTTTGTTTTTAAATACACTGATTATTGTTTATTCTCGAATCTTGTGCATAGCAGAATCTTTTCCAGCTAGCTACGATTGAAAATATAATTTGCTTGCATGTGAAACTTTTGTTATAGACAAGTTAACACAACTGTTCAAAGGCCTTCTTAAGAAAGCTCTAAAACAGTTACACGCATAAACAAATCAAATGCAAGGTAATATTTCGTTTTGATCGCCGGACATTTCTATAGGTCAACGTAACCGGTAATCATTTCATCTTGTAAAGACGCAGCACAACTGCACTGTATGGGGCTTAAAAACTGTGGTTTGAATAATTAGTAACAAACTAGCATGTTGATGAAAAATTCATTTGACCATCAAAGTGTACATGAAACGATCTTTGTACCAACAATAAGACAATCGATGCAATCAGTGAATGTCACTTCCGCATAATGTGCACCAAATTGAAAAGTTTTTATCATTAGTACAAAGCCTTTCTTCTAAAAGGAAAAGTTAATGTCGCTCAGTGAGGAAGGACGGGTATTTATACCCGATGATTTTGGTTTTCATTTAACTGGGATCTAGTTTCAATAGCCTGTTGGAGCGCTTGAAAAAAGTCCATTTTCGGCACGTGTCTTTCCATCATGTAACCTCGTTCAGCCTCAGTGACATCCACAATTAGATCCTTGAAGGTAAACACAACAGCATATCATTTGACTTGCACTGTGCCCAAAATCTGTCTCTGAACTAGACCAGAGTGTTAATAGGTCTTCTTTAGCTTCAGTCCCTCGTGTTTCTTCCAGGAAAGAAAATGAGCTATTGTTGTCCACACATGACTCATGGCGTACGATAGGGCATCCTCACCAACGAGGCTGGCTGAGGGATCTTTCAGTTTCCGTTCCTCATCAAACAAAAACAATCCGCTGGCACATTTTCTTATGGTAACTTAGAACTGCGATTCACATTTTTCCAGGCCACTGACTTGTACATTATGCAATGCAGCACTGCTTGTGTGTGGGCATGCTGTGGGAAGAGAAAGGAGTAACAAAGCTTGTCTATGTTGCGGCTTGAAGTGGCCTTAAAATGTCACTGAACCTGGAAAATTATCGAAACATGAATACATAAGTACTTTAGGTTGGGTAAAAATTATTGCCCCTTTTCATTCCTAGCCAGATGACTATTATTTAAACGCATCACTTGTGTGCAAAATATACGAGTTATTTTAGACAACTTCACATCTTTATTACACATTTTCAAGCTTTTTGACTTTTGATACTTTCAGCAATTTTAAAAACTGATTACAGATTCATACATGTAAATCTGTCAAGCACAATTCTGGCCTCTCAGATTTTATATTTTTCTTCTAATAGAAGATTTGAAGTCTTGGGTCATTTAAAATTATGTATAGTTTTTGTTGTTGAAGAGTTATTAAAAATCGTAAGGCACCGTTGCTTTCCTATTGGCAGTAAGAATAATATGTTCACTCTAATGTTCCCAGCAAAAATGCGCTTGTCACAAAAATGGCAGTCATAAGAACGACTTGCAACATTTCAAGGCATGTGTAAAGACTTTCCTGTCATTGAGAATTTAGAAAATGTAATACATTTTTATGGGTTTACAATGGATAGCAAAACAGTTTCATGAAACGTGAAAGAACTTCATGATGGTTAAGTATTACCTCACCATGCTCTTTTCCCCGGACACTAATACATGTTATTTCTACACATTCAGTAGCATCAAATTTTACAACCCCAACCCCCATGCCAAACTCCCGCTAAGGGCGTGAATAAGAAAATGAACAAAACAAAAACCAAAGATCAGGTGAAAACAGACATTATATATTTCCATGCCAACGTGTAACAGATTCCGGACGACACCAGATAGGGAGTAAACAAATAGTCCAGTGGATATTTGTCACGTACCCATTGGGTTTGGATTGTGATCTTACCTCACTAACCAATATCGAGCTGACAGCACAAGCATTCAGCATTTATTGATGTAACTGTCTGTTACTGCTAAACCTGTTAATACTCATTCCAATTATTAATAATACTGCTTCGATGAACGAAAAGATCCAGAGTGCTACGTCAAGTATCGTAACACAAATCTCAACAAACAACGCCAACGATTAACCCGACTTGCGACTGCCGCGGGGTCGACTTCGGACAGCAACTCAGTTAACATGAATCAGTATTGTAAACATGTAATAATCGTTAAAGTAAACACAAATCTTACCTTTCTATTAGGTCATGCTTACTTCTTCTCGAAGAAGCACACTTTTCACGCAATCTCAGATTGCAAGCTCCAAGCCATTTCACCGTGTATTTAAAGGGCTCGCGAAATCGAGGCTGCTTAATCTATCACCAAAGACAGTAACTAGACTATTCACCAAGGCCGCCGCAATTATTGTGTCATGGACCGTGGCGACACATAGCGGGTGTGTGTGGGCCGACGAAGTACGCAAGGCATTGACCATAGCCGATCTTAGTTTGTCAAATTCAAAATTGTCATTGAAATGTCTTTGTTTAAAATATTGAAAACAAAAAAACACGAGCTCTGTAATGGAAAAATATACATAGGCAAAATATAGAGTAAACCAAGAAAAATTTGGGCAGTTAAGGTAATATAAATTACAAGAAATACATCATAAGCAAGAGGGAGACTCAGTAATAAGAGCTGAGCAGATGAAAGTACATGTAGGTTATTGGAGAATGGGCATGTACTGGACCTGTAGGATTTTGTCCAGGGGGGTCAGGAATGTAATAAACATCAAATGGATCTGCTGAAGAAGAGATAGGAGTGGGGGCTGCCCCTCAACCAATTGAAAGGTTGGGGCCAGAGATAGTTTTCTTTCCCCAATATTCCAGGTGTTAATATCAATTAATTAATAACTAATTATGAAAGTTTTCAACACACAAACCTTGTTTTAAAATAAAATGGAAAATTAGTAGATCTTTCTTTCGAAAAGTCACATCTTAAAGACGTTCTACATTCAAGCAGTTGTGTCTGTGCCCATTTACATGAAAACTGTCCCAAATATCTACCCAACAGGGTCATATCCAGGATTTTTTAAGGGGGGTCGGATAATGATTTTTTAAGAAAGGTGGCCCACAGCTTACTCACTCAACTGCCACCGAGTATATTGAGATTTCCGCCAAAGCGTTATAAACAAGAACAACGCAGAGTGTTGAAATTTGCCCACGAATGGGTTGTTTACTTATGTCGTTGACATGGCCACTAGATGGCAGAAAAACGTCCAATCTAACCTAAAACATGCCACATTTTTTAATCGAAAACTATTTATCAAATTTCATGAACAGCTTTCATGGAGCTTCAGAGAAACAAAGGAAAATGGAAAAAATAAAATTTCCCCTGGAGAACACAGCGTTCGTGGGACCGCCTCAAAGTCGTCGCCCTCTGTTGTGAGAGTCATATAAATACAATTATTAACTTTACAAATATCCTGTAGTGGATTTAGGGGACATATATCTTAAGTTCACACAGTAATCATTCACCACTTTGTTGAGTTTTCGTTGAGCAATTTTGGCGTAAAACCCAACGTACTTGTAGTTAGTTTTGTCTACAGGAAGAACATCATCAGGGTTACGTTGAAGTCTTGCTTTCAGTACAATATTGACTAAATCTAAGGGATAGCAATTCTTTTGCAAATTCGTTGTAAGTTCTTTGATATTAGAATCAAATCTAGCTCAAGTGTTGTTAATGCGGTATACCCTGTCTATTAGCGTTTTAATGAGACCTACTTTATAAACAAAGGATGTGAAGCTATGAAAACAAGGACAAAATTTCTATGGGTCTACGGTCCAAGGTAGTATACAAATTTATCTGCACTGGATGTGGCTCCAGTTATATAGGCGAAACTGTTCGCTTTTTGAAAACCAGGACCAAGGAACATCTAAATTCTGACAGTAATTCTCATGCAAATATTCACCTGCAGAGCTTCAATCATTGTTATCAGCAGTGCTCTTTCAATGATTTTGCAATAATAGACCAGGCAGTAACAACAAAGGAGCTTAAAATTCGTGAGGCTTTACATATCAGTTGGTGCAAGCCCAATCTCAATAGGCAACTGACACACCACAGGTTGTCATTGTTGGTCTAGTGCAGTGTCACTCCCTGTAACTGACTGTATCTGTGCTTCATTACTTGTTGCTGGGCCTAGCTAGGTGGCCACTGTATTATGACTTCTGTGGATGGTGTTTAATAAATGACACCGAAACATGTCAAGTTTTAAAACCGTTGTTGTTTTCGTGAACATATGCTGTTACTTGCTATCATGGAGACTCCAAAATTTATGATATCCCTTTGATGATCTTTGAGTGTAGAGGTAAACATGAAAACTAAAATTGCCAGTAGAGAGCACACTGGTGGTTAGGTCCATTTGAATGTATTCGTTGTATGTTGTCAACATAATATAAATACACTTACTAAATGAAATAAAAGCGTGCAAACGGTTTAGGGGATTCAGCCATGGCGCAAAAACAAAACTGCATCTAGGAGGCGCCATATTAGTCCAAATCCTCGGAAAACTCGTCGTCAGCTGTCCTCTTCGTAATAAGAACATACACGCTAAAGTTTAAAGTCATCCTTAGAGCGGTTTGGTTGATAGAGCGGTGAACGTCAAAGACTCGAAAATAGTAAAAATGGCCACTAGGAGGCGCAAACTACATTGAATCCAACTGAAAACGGGAGGATAGCGTCATCTCACAAATATGTCAAATTCTATGAAAATTTGCAGAGGATTTTCGCAAATACATATGTAAACGTAAAAAAGCTAAATTGCCACTAGCGGGCACACCTGTAGTCGGATAGGTCAGAAAAAGCGTCGTCAACCGTCGTCATCTTCATAGGAACACGTTCCAAAACTCATCAGGATCCTGTGAGTGGTTTAGTTGATACAGCTGCAGACGCCTGGACGCCCAGACAGAGATGACAGCAATGTGGCACAAACTACATCAAATCCATCTGAAACTCAAACGATAGCGTAACCTCACTAACAGACGCCTATGCGCCAAATTTTATGAAAATCTGTTTAGGACCTTTTTTTAAAATACAGAGTTGAAAGTAAAAAACTAAAATTCCCATGAGGGGCACGCCGGTAAACCGATCCATCCGAAAGTTGTCGTCGTCTGTTGTCAACATGATATAAACACACTTGCTGAGTAAAATAAAGATCTTGCGAACGATTTAGGGGATACAGCCTTGGGCGCGAAAACAAAACTGCCACTAGGAGGCGTCAGAGTAGTTGAAGTTGTCAGAAAATCATCATGAGTCGTCCTATTCATAGTAAAAACATACATGCCAATTTCACAAGCATCTGTAGAGCAGATTGATTGATGGAGGAGTTGATGCAAAATAACAGGCTCGAAAGAAGTAACAATGGTCATTAGGTGGCGCAAACTACGTGGAATCCTCCGAAAATTGGACGGTGGCTACATCTCACCAATAGGTGCCTACAAGCCAAATTTTATGAAAATACGTTGAAAAGCTTTGAAGATACAGAAGTAAGCCTAAAACACTACAATTGCCACTGAGGGGCACACAGGTAGTCCGATCCGTCCGACAGATCGCACATGCCTTCCCACCCACAAAAGGAACACATGTGCAAAAGGTTTCTGAATATACACCTGTAGAGCAGCGGAGGCCGGACGTCGGACGGATGTCGGACGCACGCTGGACGGACGGACGGAGATAAATGCTCACAATAATAAATTAAGTCAAATACAAAAAAAGGAATGAAAGTTATGGGATGTTTACATTTTAGTGAAACTTTTTGACACACGAAAACACATCTTGTGTTCTAAACTGGTGAGTGTATCTTTAAACTGTCCCAGCTCAACAGATTACAACATGTGTAAGCACTTGTTTACAATTACATCACTGTCTAAGTTATAAAGTGATTCTTAATATATGTTAGATTTAAATGACATTTTGTGCCATTTTAATAAAGAAAATTGTATGGTTGTTAGAATACTTACTTCCACTTCCTTGTGAATTCTGTCTCATTCAAATTTTTTAGAACTAGATTAGTTTCTTTATCAAGGTAATATAAATCGTCGGCCGGGTCGTTATTCAACGAACCACACATTCCAACTGTATTGTGAACATCTACGAGAGATGGAGTGATGAAGACGTTCATGAATTCGGGTCCCCAATTTTCTTGCCGCCTTACTTCGACAACAGTTCCAGAAGGCATGTGAACCTAGAACAGAAACAACAGGCATGATCTATAGGATTTACTATACTACTCTGTGCATGTAGCACAAGGAATTACGAAGGCTGCAAACCCCTTTGAGATTTAGCATTCCCTTTGGAAAAACTAACACTGAGACAAGTGAATCATCCTACCCACAAATATCAGTATTCTAATTATTACAAGGGAAGAAATTGGAATTTTGCAGCAAAATGACATGTGTATGATGTGGCAAGTTGGGTTTCGAACTTAAAAACTGGTTTAGACAAACTGCATTAGGAACTCTCATATGGATAAAGCATACATGTATGGGTAGTATAAGTATTTATCCCCAATAACGGTCTAGCCGGTCTCACACTAGCCGCTTCAAAGCTGGCCATTGGTGAGTTCTGAGCGGCACTGTCAATGGTAGACCTAAGTCAATCCGCCATCTTGGCAAATGCTTTCGCAACTTCACAATAAAAATAAAATTCTGGAAACCTGCTTGTGAGTCGACTCAAAGTGGGCTCCATTGAATAAAGTTGGGCCACAAACGACGTTTTAACTTCCATTCCAAGTCCTATGAATAGCAAACGAATGGTCCGTTTTATGTCCTTCAGTACCCCTGAAACTATTGTTTTACAGCAAAGAAATGTTCAACTCTGTAGGGGAGTCACAACTCTTGGTAATAGCAATTTCTCGATTCGTAGCTAGTCCTCGTTTGTTGCTTACGTTTGTCCTTTGCACGTGACAATGTCAAAACGGCAAATAGAAGACTATTTCGGCGGGGGCCGAAAGAAATTAAGCTAATAGTAAATGTCAATTTTTTACTTGAGTTTTACGTTCACTATCATGCGCGACTGATTTTTATTGCACACTAGTTGTGTTAACGTTTTTGGACCTAAATTAACCTTCGGCTTCAAAATGTCCATATGGTCATCGTACCCGCGCCCTAACCCTTGGATAGGGGGAATATGCCCATTTTTAAAAGTCGACGTCAATGAATTGCCCATGTGGCTGGCTAGCTTTATGAAGACTATCGTCAAAATACAGCTATCTAGGAAACATTTGGGTGATAAACGTGCGAAGTGCTTGCATTACTTTAATTTTTAAAAATATTTCATTTAATGGGTATTACTAGAAAGGGGAAAGTTCTCTTGCCATACTTTTCATTTTATGTCATTTAGTATCCTTAGAGATACAATGTATGACACAGTGAAAATCATGAGAACGGCAAAATTTTGTTCTTGCTGAATTTCCGCCATCCTATTGGTTTGCTTACCCTAAGTGTGTGATAAGATCCCACACTCGCTGGTTAATGGTCATGGTGTGACATAACGTGCCCAAATTTTGAAAAACAGTTTTCTCCAATGAATAACAGGCAACAAGCTGGCTGGTTCTCAAAATACGGGCACGTTGTATCAGACTATTGCCCTGGTTCAGTGCGTACCGCTGCAGGTGGTACCAACCAACAGGTATCGTTTGATTTTCTCCGAAAATTTTTATACACCGGCGTTTTCAACGCAAACAAACTGGCATTACTGATGGATAACGTGTAAAATTTGGTTTGTTGTACAGACAAATCGGCGCTTAAAATTCATTTTCAAGAAATGTCAATCACAGAAAATTGTGGTTTCGCCTTTTTGAAGTGCATCTTCCTACAGTCGCTGACTTTCGTTGACGTTGCTGTCCTGCATACAGTATGAATAACACACCAGTTAATTCTGCCAGATGCTGGTTTATTGTACATGTATGTGTTTCAAGACGCGGCTATATATATAGGTTACTACATGTTGTCAGTCGTTATCCCCCGTATTTTAGAGCCCGAGTGGAAAGAACAAGAAATCTTTCTCGACTCGACTCGGCTTTGTAACTACTTTCCATGTCAGAGGCCCGGGGTCGGAGGTCGTGACTTTTAGAAAAGCCGAGCTATTTTTGTCAAACAACTCAAAACCAATTGAAAATTTTAAACAAAATGGAAAGAAAGTGAATCTTTTAATTAAGGTTTAGCAACAATTATAGCTTACTACACATTTGATTACGCTAAGCTTCGACCGAGAAAATATCGTCCGCTTAAGTAACTTACACTGTACCACTGAATACTGAGTAACTTGGATCCCGAAGGATCCCGACGACACGATACCCACATTCAACTTGGAGATTGGTGATTTACAAGTGAGAGAAAATGAGAGATAAATTTCACTGAATTAAAATAACGTTTTTATGGAAATTATACAAATATCGGTACAATGTCGTTTGTTGAACATGCCATTATTGCGCGTGCTCATTTAAGTACTCTATTTTCACGTTTGATGACGTCAGCCGCTGAGTGGAGCAATGCAACGTGTAAACTCGACGGCCCAAAACTCTGAGGTCCGGGTTCGAAACCGGACTCGGTTTCCCGCCAAAATGTTATTTCACTAGTGAGATAACTAATTGGGGTATTACACGGTCGTATTGACCATTGGAGGCTGTGGTATAGTAAACATTACTGCAGATACGAAATAGTTGCTGCTACACCACCTGCGTGAAAAGGCTAAAAAGGTCCATAGTCTGCCATTTTATGATTTTGTTGTAAAGCTAACCAAAGATTGTCGAGGTTTTATCAACCCCTGATAAAGCGCGTTCTACTGCATGTTACGTGGGGGAGATCTCTACACGCAGGAAACAAGTGAGGCTTCGACAGAGCTCAAAATTGCAGTTCTGTTCGTTTATTTTAGACGTGTACAAAATTTCGTGAAAGAACAACAGTTGGTTGAGAAATTGGCGATAAAAGAAACTGGCCAAAACGTGACATAAGATTTCATGCCTCCAAAAAGCCAACACAAAATAGTGCACCACAACTTTAGCAGCAGAATAATGGTAGAACGCCATTTTCCCAAAACTCCTAAATAATCAATTAACGCAAGGAAGAGTGTAGTCTCTTAATGACACAATTTTTGTGTTATATTTTATCTTGTCCGTTTTTTACTCACTTGGCGCCAAGCTGTGTGTTTAAATACAACATTGCATCAAGGCTTAACCCAGGGATAGGGCATGGGGGAATCTCTGCCTAATTTTCTAATGACCTTGGAATGTTGATTGTTTGTTTTCTTCAAAATTAAGACAATCGTCTTTTATTGTAGTACATTATAAAAAAGACCTTGTAGCAGTATTTTGCCAATTACGGGCGAGGTGGCGAAAGAAAGTATCTGGCTGACAATTTTTAAAGCCATTTGGCGAATACTGTTAAAAGGTTAGCTCGAGCCTAGTGTAGAGCTTAGTCTTTGAAGAATTCTTGCATAACATAATGTTGGGATACTTTGTGAGCAGATTGAGGCCATCTCAGGACATTTTTGTTTTGCTTCTACAAAAGGTGAGTCTAGTACAATCTTAAAACGCGTTTAAATATTAACCCTGCTATGTATTTACGAGACTAGAAAAACTCGCTCTCCATCACAAAAACTTTTGATAGATACATGTATAATCACTTATGTTGATCCGATTGGTCACAATAATAGCCTGATTGATAAATAACAGTTTGTTTTTGGTCACGTTGTTTTATCTGTTTTTGGCTTACAAAATTACCGAATAGACTCTCTCAATTGCATGGCCCAACTCATTGTTCCTGCTAGCCAGCGCTTGTTGTATGTTCAGATCGCGTGGCTTGTGAGAAGTGGGTCGAGGAGGTAGTGGGAGTAGAGGGGTTTTTAGAACAATCCATGTTTTTCCGATTTCCCCTGCATTTATGCCATTCGCAAACGCTCACAGTAAAATCACGGATTTGAAAAAAAAATCTCGCCTGCACTTACATGTAATTCAGATGGTGTGCTGCGTGTACCTTTAGTTTTAACAATGCATATTGTGTTATTATCTGACGACCCATATTAGTTGTGGATCAACGGGTCCCTCCTGGGGCTAGGGCCCCTATATACATGTATGAAAATATGCATATTTTGAAAAACAGGAAAGGAACATCTGTTGATAATATGGATTGGACGTATCTGCGTTGAGATCCAATATCAAGTAAAATATAGTTTCAGACTAAATTGATATGTATCATCCCTTCCCAGAGCGTTCCTCAGAGAAATGCAGGTATGTATATCCCAAAACCTTCTTTTTTTTGCATTTATCATTTTGAACTAATGTTTATCTGGAATACTCCAAATTTTCTCGGACTTATTTGAAGTAGGCAGGCTTAAGAGTACGTGTTAAGTACGTTTGGACAAGCTGTACACGACTGCACTGGTAGGTTTTACTGTGCCTTTCATTTCTAGAATGTCCGCGGCCCCGCTTTACTCTACCACCCGCAAAATATTGGGAAGGGTGATATGTAATTACTACAGTGAAGGCCCACTACAACGAAATAACACTTCTACGATAATTTTCGACGTTTTGCACGAAACCAACAAAACCAATTTTCGAAATTTTAAAACCGAAACTTGAATCATCTAAAAATACTACTCCAAAACGTCACTCTGAATTGAGATTCCCAAAATGGGGTGCTTCATGATCTTCTCCGATAACTCTGTTTCCTCAACCTCTCACTTTTGTCCGGCTCTGTTGTGTTAAGAGTAATAATGTTTTGTTTGCAGTTTTTGATTTATGCTCCCAATATTAAGGACTGTGCGCAAAAAGACTTCAGAATAGAGAGCGTTTGTTGCACGATATTTTAATCAATAAAAATATTTCCCAACATGAAGCAAGTGTAATCACACGTACGTTTTCGACACATATAGGCCTACATGTAATGTTTTTCATTCGTCATATTAGACATATGAAAGGGATTGCATGATGGCTGGAATTAAGATTAGCAACATTTGAAATACTTCAACATCAGTTTCTATAATCAATTGAAAAAGGAATTCAAACTGGATTTTTTTAGGTTGGAGAATAGTGGTGTACAAATTATGTCCGTGGCACGTGTCTCCTTTTTCTAGCCGCAGTCGCATGGTTGAAGTACACTGTAGGCAGGCACCTGGGTGTGTCCCTTCTACCCCAGTGTTGTTGTAGACGAGAATCATTTTCTTCTAAGCTGTGACAAACATTCGGAACTGAGAGAACATTACATTGATGTGTACTGCTGGAATTTTACCTCGTTTTTCAAGTTCAATAGATTAACGTCAACAAGTTATGGTGCTAAATAAGTTAGGTTTTGTAAATATGTATTTTTTGCTTGTCGCCTCTGTGTTAGCTTCATGCACTCTTAATTATGTCAAATGTTGTTCTTTCGTACAGTGTGCCTATGGCCTTTGTTACAGAAATAAATTGATTGATTGATTGAAAAATTGCGTTTTTGGTTGGGTTTTTTAAGAGTAGCGTTTTTTAAGAGTAATGGGTTCTTGGAGTCGTGTTTCTTTCGGAGAAGTGAGCCTTGGTAGTAATGAGTTCTTAGGGAGTACGGAGCCTTTGGAGTAGTGGGCTTTTTTGGAGAAGTGCGCCTTTGGAGTGGTGAGCCTTCGGAGTGGTGGGCTGTAACCACTGGATAACATATGCTCACCTGTTCCCCCAATTTCTACGCCTTGTATACTGTTCCTTTAGCCAAATATTTTACGATTGTCAGTGGTTACCTCGTGAGTTCTTCTACCCTGCACCACTATAAAACTGGCCGGCAGTGTTCATTCGATAAACAGTAGCTTCTGAGGATTTTCAGCGACAGGTAATAGTGCGCATATGAAGTTCACACGAAGTCAAGGAATTGACTCTAAAATAATATATTTGGCGACGGAGCGATTTTGGTTTTGAAAACTCATTGGTTTTGTCAAAACATGTGCAAAAAAACTCCAAAACTACGCTGATTTTGAACACTCCGGTTTTTCATTTCTATTCTGTACTTGTAGGAAGTGTCTTGAAGTTTTTTTAATTAATTACATTTGAAATATACACCGCGAGCAACCGTATTTTGAATCCCAGCATGCTAATTGCATTTCTACAACAAAATTACTATGCCTTTTCTACTACTTGAACTTCCTATTTTGAAAAAAATGGATCGTTTTAACCACCTCGAATCTCTCAAAACTTTGAGTAGACGTGCAAGATGGTCGTCCCAACACGTGAACTCTTGTAGCCTTTTGTCGCAAAGAGTTAATTAGAAGCTAACAATTCGTTGCCATCATTTTTCTATTGGTTATATAACGCCTAGCAATTACCTGAATTGTGGCCCCATTGTTAATCTGTAACAGTTTCGTTCCTCTTCCGTAAGGACTACATGAACCTTTCTGTGATATTTTCAATCGCTGTCTATGTCCTCTCCCACTGTGGCTTATTTCAAACCTTTTTTTCTTACAACGTTCAATCACAAAGATGTCAGTTGCAGACCTCACCGCAACCCCACAGTTACACGTGGCATCTGGGTTGCACCTTTGGAATAGAGCATGTACCTAAAAGTACAATAAAAAATATATAATAGCAACTTCGACATTAAAACGACATCCAAGAACAACATGATGAAATGCAAATGAAAAAGCAAGTCATTCCAGCAACTATTTGACATTTTGTACATCACTGTTTTGTATTAACGTCCTATTGACATACAACTTTACCTGTTCTGTTGCTTGAAACAATTGCATTATTGCGCCCGCGTACCTATATCCTCCTTGGAATTGGGAATTAATTAAAAAAAACACAAGTAAGTTGTAAAATACTATTGCAGTATTCAACACATGTTCAGGTCTTAGGTGCGCCCGCCTCCCACGGATTGCTACAACGCATTCAGTTACATTGTGTTGGCACCTGTGGTCAACTCCCAAATGTGTCTACCGTTAGTAAAATATGCAGATCCAGTGCTAAGAGTAGGAGGGCGACCAAACTTGGGACAGGTGAAGAAATGGGAAAAAGAAGCTAGCGAGAACAGTCCCTCCTGAGAAAAAATGTAAATAAAAACAACAACGGATTTAAGACGCCTTGACTTGTTTCGGGGTCATTTTTGTAACACCTTCTTCAGAAGAAGTTTAGTGTTTATCATGATATATGAGCGTATTTATGTATTTTATTCGTGTTAACATAGATTTTTAAAGACTTCCGTCCCTTAACGAAAATTCCTGAATACATTCATGCGAGCAATTTGTAACTCATAACATACAATCATAAAGCATGCAAAAAAGTTGAGAATTCTAATCGTCTGTAAATTGTTGGAACTTACTGTCAAAGTGGTGTCACTGGGCGCAACCAACCAGACCGTAAAAAACACGACAAAAATTCATGCAGAATCCACATTAATTTGTGAAACAGATGACAGGATTACTACAATGAAAATATGTCTGCAAGTAGACTTATCGTAACTGGCAACAAGTAGTTCGCTTCTACACTCTGGTGGACGCAGACGGTCACGGGTTTGTGCGTATAAAAATGCCAATGTAACTGTCAGGTTTGTTAACTAATTTTCCCTGGAAATCGCGGCCCAAGAGTTTTTCTTGATGAACAAAAACTTCAAAGCGAAAACGAAGCAAAGAACTTAGGCTTGGTTTGATAACTCCAACACTCCATCAAAACTCAGTCAAACAGAAAGACAGAAATTAAAGGTTGTCGCACTAGTAGACAAGGCGATGTTAACTTATGAGTCTAGTCAGAAAATAAGTCAAAGATATTATAATACAAGTTTAGCTCACTCGTACTCAACATATAAGATTTGAAGGACGAGTTAACCACCAAGTTTTCTCTTACAAATTTCCTTTTGGTCATTTCTCTCACGACTTTTGAGACCTATTTGGATACCTTAGACCAGTTTTATAAGTGCTCAGGCCTGAAGCTTTAGTGAGATCAATCACCAGCGGTTTTGTTTTTGTCAAAACTAATATGATTTTTGATTACCAACATAGCGGATGAAAAAACGCCATTAAGTCTGTTAATTTTTTATACATTTATTGGCAATTAGAAAACATTTACAATACCACAAAAAGACAAGAACACCACAGTCACACACACGCACGCGCGCACTCACATACACACACACCCATACCCCACAACTAATCATCTTGACTACTAAGAAAAACCGTTTCTTGTCTGTACAAATTCTGAAGTCATTTTTTGATCCGAACTTTTGGGTATGAATAAACTGCTTACCAATGTTTTTAAAATTTTCCTTTTTATTAAAACAGCCAAAAATAACGTTGTTGCAGCAGAGAATGTCGACACATTGGGAATTTGCTTTGTTTAAAATTTCGTTATTAATTTTTGTCCAAAATGCATTTACTGTTTCACATTCCCAAAATTAGCGTTTCAAAGTCTCTTTCGATTGTCCACAAAAGGAACAACAGTCGTCATCCGCAACTTGAATTGTTTTTAGAAATGAGTTAGTAGCCAAATTCTCGTCAAGAGTCTGAACTGAAGCCACCTACTGTAATTCTTGTGTCTCTTGTGTTATATAGAAGGGAATATACATCTTCCCATGAAAAGTATTTGTATTTACGTTCAGTTCTTTGGCCCATTTTGTCTCCGCTTTTGAGACTTTGGAACTATAATTTAATTGTGTGCAGATTTTTCAGTTTCATTAAAATCTTTGGCATAACAGGACAATACGCCTCAAAACTAACAACTCTATCAAAAGCAAATTTTTGTTGGTACTTAAATATCACTGAAATTAGAATTCTTTTAAATTCATTCATATCCAGTATAGCATTATGCCATGCATCGCTATTAATCACTGTTGCATTGATATAATGTTTGATTAGTTCACATTATATATAATTGTAAATGTTCTTTAAGTCTACATAAGTTTCATGTCTAAAACACAGCTTTATTACACCATATCATGTTTTATCATGATTACATAGATGTATTTAATTATTGTAATGGTAATTTTATAATGTTAATTTCTTCATAATTGTAAATACCAGGTGGTTGATTAGTGGCTGTAATACGCTCAATTAGAAAGCTTTCATATCTATTTTATTGCCCTCCCCGTCCCTAGTTGAATCTGTGTGCGCATGGGTGACAACTGGTTCTCAATACACTTCTTCAAAAGATGCATATATAAAGGTATGTTTTGCGTCATCGTATGATTGAAGGCTCAGGTAGAACAGTGAAGTCGGGTACAGACATTTATCAGTGTTGTCGAGTTTAGCCAGCACCCTTACCTCGAACGGATACTTTGTGTTTTTGTACAAGACAAATTCCCCTTCAAGTTGACCATCGTATTCTCTGAAAAAGACAAACCTCTCGTCAACTAAAATTTGTCATGTTTATAATGATATGGATGCGTCGCACAATACGACACAAAACATGGATGCGTGGCAGAATACGACAGAAAAAACAAATAAACTTGACATGCGACGCGTCCCCAGCCTCTTGGACTTAGAAGTTACCTGAATACCAATAACAACCTGCACAGTAACACACCAGATCTAGTGCCCTAATCGAAAACCTCGCAGGAGCTTCTGGGTAATTTAGAAACAAGTGTAGAAGAACATTCACTTGTAAACGCCATTCTTAAACTATTATACAATGTGCCTGTTGGAAATGAAAATGAAATTAATTTCGTCTTCAATTAATTTTTTTTGTTACGCTCTTTACATAACCTTTAATTTAATATTCCACCTCTAGTGGCAAAAATCCTCATTACGGCAATACGTGACCTTCATGGCGGGAACGTTTGTTTCTTGTGCGGATCCCATCCAACAATAATGAAACTTTTATAGTTTGGAAACAGAACCGACAGTAACCCATCTCACTCAGACGATAACGAATAACGACCAAACCCCGACAAGTGGCAGAAAAAGATCACCAAGCAAAAGTTGTTGTGAACTCGTAGCTTTGACGTCAAAAAAACGCTGAAACAACAATAGACGATTTGTTAACGCGTGCGAGTAACCATTGCGAAGAGGTTCAATAATTCGGTCGAATCTCCTGTAGAAAACTCGGGCTCCGACGTTCGACAACTTGCTTGCGGTCGCCAAGAACTCCCTCCGGATTAAAGAATACCCGGGGCACCACCTTTGTTCAAATGTGACCGCATTCTTGTCGTAAAGTTACAGGAAGGAGGTTTTTTCAGTTCCGTTTGCTGGATCTTAACGGGGTCTAATGTCCCCCCAACTTTTTATGTCAGCCCCTTAATAATCGCAGTGGACTCAAAACCGGTAATGGGCGTCACTATAAATAGTCTCTACTTGTGTGTTTTTATTAATATTCGTACAAGTGGAATTGATGTGTTTAGTTCCAAGCAACAGGGAATAAATTTTAGAGTTGTCCAAGCGATAGGGGTGGTCGGGGCAACATATACCCGTAATAACTGGCTGGGAGAAACGAATCAGATAAGGCCTACCAGCAGGAGGGAGGAGGGATTTTCAAATTCTTGTGAACATGTATAATTGAGAGTGAGAGCAGGGGCAGACTACTGGCAGGGAGCCGCTGTACACATCTTGCACAGTGACTCCGGTGGTCACTGTTAGATGAATTGAGGTCTTCGTTGGTCGTCACCTGTTTTCTTGTGAAATCACGACGTTTTATCCTTCGGTGTTGCAATACCAATTTTCCTTTGTTGTTTGTTTCATTTGGTGTTGATGGTAATAGGGGAGGATACCTCCTCCCTCCCTCCCCTAATCCACCTACTATATCGTCAGTGTCTCGCCGCTGAGTCTGACAGTGAGACTCCAGTGTAAAGCATCCTCAAACTAACGTCAAAGCCGAGTGTCAAAACTTAATGCGAGAATGATCGTTATTAAATTGGCCAGGTCAATTTTAAAAATTCACTCTTTTTGAAATATGACAACGTAGTGTCAAAACATTTCCAAAGGAATCAAGATTATGTTACACGGCACTAACAATCCCATCTGTTGGATAATCATTCGAAAACGCTCTTTCAAGAAAAAGTATCGAAATTGTTGCCTGTCTATAATAAAACGGCAAATAGGGGGTGCTAAAGTAATCAAATTCCTCGAAGACTCGATCGGTTTGGGCGCATTGCCGTTACACTTACTGCGTAAAGTTTTATTGAAATCCTTCAATCGGTTCTCTAGATATACTGCATCACCTGGACACTTTTTCCACCATGAGTGCTCAAAATCCAGACCAAAATGGCCACCGGGGGAGGGGGGTTGCTGCTGTGGTTATTTTGCTCAAAGATCAATTGGTGCCGGCGATTTTTCATCGCCTGTCTATGTTTGCGTCAAGTTTCACTGAAATTTAGATATGTCAACTGATATCATGTGTTAAACACACAAAATGTTTTTCTTTCAAACGAACTCAAAGACCCTTATAACCTTTACTTACCGACCGTCAAATGTTCTCACATGCGGGTCGTTGTATGAGGAGCACATGCGGTTTAACGTTCCCTTTTTATCACGATCTTTAATCGTCACCTGCAAGTAAAGTAAACACACATGCCGCCTTTTGGATGGAATGAAGAAATTATACAAGGCGACAAAAAATATGTCGCCCATACTTTTGCTTCTTAAAATTTGATTTTAAAGAAGTTACTGCGAAATTTTGTTTAAAAACTTCTCAGAAGTTTTGCTTCAGATGAATATAACGATCAAATTAATCAGAACACTTTTTACCTCCCTCCAAAATTAAAAACAAAAACATTTTCAAGCCTCATTAGAATAGGATTGTCTATGCTGTGCATCCTTAAAGATGTCCTTGTCTCTTGAGACATTTTAGCCGAGAAGCTTATTGTAATGGACTGATATAGCATCAGAATTAGAGACTCAGAGACTAATGATTAGAAACATGCAGCAAAAGAAGCGATTACCACCGAAGAGACGAGAGATGGTCTCCTGGCGATAGGAAATGGTACAAGTCATCATCACCCAACAGGACGCCCTTCTGTCGAATTTAATGTGATCTACATGTAGCCGAATGGCATTCTGCTTAACTGTCAAGGTATGCTTTCAGTTTTGGCCGTGGTAGTACAAAAATTATTTCTCGCACCACATGGTCATTTCTCAACCATGAAACTGACTAGGTGGTAATTTTAATGGGATCAAAATTTAATGCAATGCAGTTGCGCACCGTCATATATCACAGTTGTACGAGTCATTATCGGCTTGTAGAGTGGAAGTGGTAGCAACTCGTCCCGTTAGCATACACCTTGACCACCACAATATGCCACACTACTAGTACATGCAGGTAGATGCCGTGACCAAGTCTGTGGCATTCTGATAGTACTACAGTTTTATTTTAAGTGTTTGTTTATTATTCTCTCGTTAACACTTTCTCCTTTATGATTTTGTTCTTTTCTTTTGTTTTCTATACTTTTCTTGTATTTGCTCCATTTTATGTTTTGTTTGAGTAAGTCATTGTTTTATTGTTAAAAGCCTGGATATAATGGTGTGCTTTCTGGGTTCAAGATTTCCATTTAATGTATTTTAATTTACAAATAAAACAAAATAAAATATAATATATATATTACTACTGAAATTCAATGCGCGTAAAAAGTCGTTGCAGAGAACGAAAACCTGTTTAAAACAGTCAATCGAAAACATTTTCTTCAGTTGCCAAATTCCAAATATTTATTATACTTACCGAGACATCTCCAACAACATGACGAAGCCATGCTGGATGGGTTTCCTCCGAAAAATGAACCTTCCCGTCAGGATTGGGCATAGTTGTAGACAATTTTAGCGCAGCCTTGCGATTCACACCAACTTGACCGTCCACCGACGCCTTGATAGATACGTTGAACTTTCCATGAACGTTTTTGTTCCACATAAAATCAGGTTCTCCGACATGAGTTGATACGATAAATTTTGGACTACATGAGTACTTTGATGAGATCAAGTTAGGTTCAAAACCTGTAACACATGTTTGCTCTTTTGTTGTTTCCAAGGTTTGGAGGTGAAATTCTACTCCACACTTTTTCCCTGGGCCGCAATTGACACCTATCAATGGAATGGTTGCAGCAAACTCAACGACGGCACTTTTCTCTTCAAAAACCTCTATAAACTTATTTGTAACCTGGTAGAAGAGAAAGAAGTTTGCATTATCCTCAACTCTTATAGCTGGCAAAGGCTCGCCCAAAGGTTATACAGCATAAAAATTCGCCAGTTTGCACTTGAGCTAAATATGCTATTCCTGCCAAATCATTTGTCGTTGCCGTCATTAACTATTGAAACGCAAAATCCGAAACATTCTCTTTCGCATTGGTGTTACTGCATCCTACGTACATGAAACTTCATAATACTTGGTCGAACTCAGTTTTCTATATCAATTCGGCGTCTCGGTTTGTGTAGAACAACACAATGATGGATACCCGATCCACTGATGACGTCATACAAAATTTTAATTAGTTAATAGTTTGCATTTATTTCTTGATTAAAAGTACGTAAATTGAAGAAGAAATGCAAAACATTCTGCCAAAGTTGTTGGTAACCAAATTCAAGCATTTGTCACCATGGTGTGAAGGGTTTAAAAACTATGGAGCTCTCACGAAGGCCACATGGGAATTTTAATTACACAATTAGGGAAGGGTTCGCCAGGTTAGATGACTGACCCTGCCTAGTCGGAAGTTTACCAATCACCACTTGCACACGCCTTTATGCATTGTGCTTGCTTGGGCTTAAGTGACCAGTAAACTGAGAGGGGTTTTCCCAAACTTTCTTCCAATGGGAATAACTGAATGTTATGTCGTCGGTTTCATTATTTTAACCAATGAAAATCCATATTAAGCAACATTCCACAGTGCTACTTTTCGTAGCAGTGTGAAAGAGTGTACCACAGATCTAGGTCGCTGACACCTCGAGTCAAGTTGACACATTACTAAGCCAGTTAGTGCGATCTTTCAAGCGCCAAATGTCATTTTAAATTCGAGTACAGGTTTTCTTCTAATGGTATGAATCATAACTTTCTGAGTTCGGCATTACTCGGAAATGTATAAAGGAAAACATAGTATTAAGTTCTTTTCTTTCTTTTTGCTCGAGTAGTTGCTCAGTTAACTGGTACGCGGTAAAATGTAAACAATTTTGTAAAATATAACAACTGCTTCGTTTTACGTCATTGTTACATTTTCCGTTGCTAAGCATCTCCTAAAATGTAACAAGTTGTTCAATTTTACGTTGTTGTTACACTTCACGTCGAAGCACATGCGAGAAATGTACCATTGTTACATGTACATTTTACGAAACCCACGTTATATGGCAAAGAAAATGACCAAACTCACAAACAAGTGCTTTCTGACACGATCATGGGGTACTAGAATATTTTTAGACGAGGAGTCCCGCATGTAAAATTTGAAGACCTACCCGTTTAGAGAGTGGGCTCGAACAAAAAAGTGACCATTTAGAGACTAATTTGTGTAAAAATTCCATTTTTGCACACTTCTGTTTCAGAAATTCAGGAAAGCCACCTTTTAAATATAGTTTTGTGGAAAATGACGCCATTTTGGAGCGCATTTTTTCTGCGAAAAAAACCCTTTTGGGCTGCATTTTTCTTATACATTTTCTATAGGTACATGTGTGACACAGCCTGGCACGACATGAACTTGACTACCTATTATAATTTTTATTAGTATTGCATTACCATTACTATTACTACCGTTAACACTATTAGTACCACTATTACTATCACTAGTATTACTCGTTATCGTATTCGTTATCGTCGTCGTTATTGTTATTATTATAATTATTATTTTAAATTTATTTATGGAGGACACAATACATGTTTAGCAAAGTGCTAATACATCAAGTTTCCTCAAAGATTTTAAAATAATCTGATTTATGGTTCAGTATCATCATCGAGCTTTCCATAGTTTTTTGTTTTATTTTAAGTGATATATATTTTTGAAGAATACACAGAACATACAAAGAAATAATGACAAAACCAGATATCTCGAAGCATTATATCTTGGTTGTAAACAATTCATAAATGAAACTAATATACAAATAGAGGAACTATATATACAATTAAGTATTATCTAATACAAGTATTTCAATACTTAGACATGCTATTACAAATATGTAAAAACAAAAATATGTACAGATTCATGTATAGAAATCAGATGCAATAATATTGGTAAACGGTACATAAAAATTTACTAACGTTGCTTAGGAGGAATTCGTTGAGAACGAGGTCAAGGTTAGGATTAGCATCCAATAATGTACTTCTAGTAAGGCTATTATTACAAGAATTGAGAGGGTTAACACGTGATTGGTTTTCATTGAGTGCACGAAAGAGTGAGTCTCTCAGGTATTCGATGGGTGGACATTTGAAGAAAATATGAGGATAAGATTGGTGGTCATCACATTTACAGTTTGGAGAGACATTACTAAAATTGTGCCTGAACTTGTCAGTGTTGAGGAAAAGGCCACATCTTGATCTGTACAATGTTATTTCGTTATCGCGGGGAAGGGAGAATTGAGTTAAGGGTGTTGAGTTATCAAAATTATGAAAAACAGTTCTAAAATTAAGAATGGAAGAGAATTCCAGTTGTTGATGCACATCATGACTGTAGACCTTCTGAATGCCTTACTGAACGACGGAGGAATTGCATTTGGGGTGAAGGGTCTCAAATCAATACGATGACCTTCTTTGGAGAAGGTAAGGTCAACGCTTTTTTCTGGTTTAAAATTCATTCTCCATTCTTGTGACCAATAACTGGGTTTATTTAAGTCGTGTTGAAGCTGCAAAGAACATGCAGGGCTTCTCCCTGCTAAGAGGTAAAAAAGCGCCGTGTCATCTTCATAAAGGTATGTGCTACATGACAGGTTATCAGGAAGGTCATTAATATAAACCAAGAAGAGAAGAGGGCACAAAACACTACCCCGCCGTACACCTGCGTTTACAAATCCAGGAGGGAATAAAGCTGAAAGTACGCCGTCGACACGAACACTGTATGTTCTTTCGGAGAGATATGAGGTGATCATGTTTAAAAGATTACCAGTAATGCCATAGGATCGAAGTTTGTGAAGTAGAAGGTCGGGAGGGACACAGTCGAAAGCAGAAGGTATATCTAGAAAAATGGACCTGTGTGAATCCCATGTACTATTTCAACAAGTTGTGCCACGGTGCTGTTCCCACGTAAGAATACATTGAGCAATGATCTTCTCGAAAATTTTGGACAGGATGTTACGTAAAGTTATTAGGCGATAACTTGAAATTTCAGTTTTGGAGCCTTTTTTGTGTATAGGGATCATACATGTAATTCCGCGTTTCCAAGAAGACGGATATATACCTAGCTGAAGAAGTTTGTTAACCAGATTGGACAGGGGCATGGTAATTTCGTTGGTAATCATTTTGATCATCTTGCTGGTTATTAAAGCTGTGCCATCATTCTTATTGGGGTCAATTTCATTGAGATACTTCCGGACATCAGTTTGATTAGCCGAGATGTCAGACAGTTGATTGAGAAAACTTTCACGAAGAAAGGGAAAGTTACCTACTTTAGTTGGTGTAGTGGCTTTTGTTCGTGAAAAATTGGAGAAACAAATCACTTTTGTCACTACTACTTAAGGCTAGGTTACCATTATGGTTGATGACAGGATAAGAGCATTGTTGTTGACTGCCACGTATTTTATTGATGACGTTCCAGTATTCTTTGTAGTTCTTGCTTGCGCTGTTAATTTGTTGAAAAAGCTTGTGGCGGTGATCAGCTTTGCTTTGATTTACTAAAGTTTCAACCAGACGTGACTGCTCCTTGTATCTGTTGTAGATTATAGTGTTGTTAGATCGTCTGAAAGAGCTATAAAGTCTGTTTCTTGTGCAGATTGCCCGTTTAACATTATTGCTGAGTCACGGTTGGCTGTTGTGTTTAATTATCATTTCAGTTGATGGGATGTTGTTTTTTAAAGTTTTATAGAGAGTACTAGTGAAGAGTGACAAAATGTCATCAATGTCACCAGTGTTCAATATGGAATCCCAGTCAGTGTTGGTGATATCCTGACGCCATTTATCGCTGTCGATTTGATCATATTACCAATTGGTTCGTGTGGTATGTTGTTCTTTAACAACCCATAGTAATAAATTTCGATCCAGCAGTTGCATAACTTAGGACAAGTTAAGCTAGGACATAATTTAAATGAGAGTGTGTTTTTAGCAAATAAGATGATGCCACGGCCACTGTTACTGTGATAGGCTTCACTGTAACCAGGGCCCGGTCTCCAATCTCCGTACTCAGACTCGAATCATGCTCAAACTCACACTTCATACTCAACTCGAGTACAGACNAGTGAGCACGATTTTGAGTATGAAATCTCGAGTATGAGTAGAGTCTGAGTACGGAGATTGGAGACCGGGCCCAGGAATGATTAGTTCATTATCAAGGTCGTCTTTGGTAACATTACAAGTTTCACAAAGAGCGACAATCGTATAATCGTAAGACAGAACAAAGTTTTTCAGAAGTTGGAATCTGGAGAAATTGTTTGATTTAATGATGTTAATATTTGAAAATAAGATTTTAAAGGTAGTATTGTCTTCAGGTCCAGCATTTTCTTCAACATCGCTAGCTAAAAGGAGGCACATGCCAATGACGATTCCATAATCCATACAGGTGTTATGTAAACAATAGTAAGACACATCAGCTGAACCAGCATAGCGTGATATCTCATTCGATGCCCGTGAGAAGAATTGACCAAATCGCAATTTTAATTCACATTTTATCTTAAAAGATAATGGAAAGTTCATGTTTTGGTAGTCCGAAGGGCCAACAGTTAGCTTTTGGACTATTGCCCCTTTAAACTATCGACCTAGACCAGGTTTGAGCAAAATGATCATGTCCCTTCAGAGTGCAAAATATTTTCTATTTCCCCAGCTAGGCATCCCATTTTTACTTATACACGTCACGGTGTGACCTGTTGTTACCACCACTATTTCAGACAAGCTTGACATCATTGGAACAAATGAATATTTCTTTCGTTACTATGCCGCCACTTTTTTAAGCAAATGGCTCGCCCTTCTCAGTGGCGATATTTTGCCCTTGCTTTGAAAAAATCTGTCAACCTGTCGGCAAATAATTGTGTGCTTTTATTTCCTTCCACCACAATTTCTTTAAGAAATTGTCATTCGTAACTAACCCGCCGGCATCAGAAACTTTAGTTTGTCTCTTTTTGTCTGAAGCAGGTAGCTGCATTAGCGATGACTTCAAGGCAATAAAACACTGGCCGAAATAAACCAAACTATTGTGGACTAAAACTGGTGTTTTGTTTTTTCTGTCAAATTGGCTTCCGAAATTGAATTCTCCTTGACAATTTTTGTTATTGTCGTTTGTTGCCGAAGAAATAAAATAAGTATTAGCCAAATACGATGTGATTGTTGTCCTTATCAAGATAAGTGTGTTTAGCGTAATGTCGGATACGCAATTGGTTTTTGAGTGCCAACAAAAGATTGCAAGAAAGCTTTTACGGTAAAAACTTGTTACCTGTTCCTGGAAACTCCTTTGGTGGGGCGTTGAAACTGTACGCTGCAAATTTTTTACTATACCATGAAAGAATTCCATAAAACGTAACAGCTTGTTACATTTAAGGAGAGGCCTCGCAACGTAAACTATAACAATTGTTACATTTAACGGCGTATCAGTGCACACAGAAAAACACTGTGTTTGCCAACGAGCAGGACGCAAAGCCTCGCTTTTGAGTAAGGTAATTAAAAGATGGCGCGAATGTAAAAATAGGCATACATGTAGTGATACCACAGAAAAGAGAACTCTGACTGCAGATAAGAAAGTAATGAAAGAGTTTGACCATGAGATTAACTAAATGTACATTTTTAAATGATTAACTTGAAACACAGTGTACTATCTTCATCAGTGGTCTTTTTGTGTCACAAGCGTAGTGTCCATGTGAGGTTATACTATTTACTTGGAACTGCTGTGAGTTAACTCCTCATCACAGAACTCTAAGCCTGGAATACCAGCTCCGACACATGACCAATGCATTTCATTATTACTGCTTGCGACCCCGATGCTAGCCACAAGAGCTTGCGTTGTGAATTTTCGGTTGTCTAATCTACTGAGATTTGATCCAAATGTTGAAGAGTATCGTTATCAAATAAAGCTGGATTTCATTACTGCATTTTCATTTTGACATTATTTTCATCGAACGGTTCCCAACAAAATTTGACTAATACGTTGATCATTCTTTGTGCACTGCGAACTTTTGCCGTGAACTGACGCCGGGAATATAGCCTAGCCTACGATAACTGTCAGCTCCAGTCTTAGAACCACTTTCGACAACATACACAAGTACCAAACTACTGTACATGCTGGAAGTTTTTAAAACAATATATTTTGGGTGATAAAATTATGTTAATTGTATTTGCATAAAATGTGACATTTGGTTTCTGAGGGTTAGTTGTACTGCAATAATAAAAGAAACAGTTTAGGCCCTAGTAACAAGTCTTAATCTTGGTCTAATTTCATGAATTGGTACTAACACATTTTTGGTCTTAAGTTAGCTCCATTTTGTTCAATGTTATGCCAAAGAGAAAATGATCCCCCGTGTAAGATACTTCACGTTTGTTTGCTCCGGGTGGCTCATGGTCACGTGTATATTCATGACTGAATTGACTGAATGT
>NMRA01000949.1:76470-90798 GCA_002633005.1 Phoronis australis | reverse complement strand
CATCAGCTTAATGAAAAAAGTATTTGCTAAATGTTATGAAAATCTGCCACAGAACTCCAAACATGTAGACACAAACGTAAAAAATCAAACTGCCACTAGGGGGCCCACAGGTAGTCGGATCGGTCCATCTTGTCACCATCCATTGTCATTTTCATCTAAGTCATATTTGCCAAATTTCATTAAGATCTTGAAAGGGGTTTAGGAGATACAGCAGCAGGTGCCAGACACTAGGATAAAGGTGACATCAAGAACATACATAATGTATACGTGGCTACACAAAAAGGCTGGCGATTCAGAATCAATACAATCACTTGCCATCACTACCGAAAGAACAAACAAATTGATTTCTTCATCCCCCCAAAGAGGACTTAGTATAGCCTAGTATTATAAGTGTCCACTTCCTTTATACAAGGTTATAGGTTCGAATCCTACTAGGGCACACTGCTAGATCATATAGTCATCACCTCAGCTAAGTTTTAATCATATATTAATAAATCCCTAGTCCTGCTAACCAGGGGCTTATCCGGTTGAAAACACGACTGGACTTTTTGTTTGACAGCTTGAACACAAACTCGCTCATAGTGTCAAAACAAGCTCCTTTTTTCAAGGTGCAGCTATGTAGCAAAACTCAACAGACAAACAAATTATAACTCTAGTTGTATTTAGGGACCGCATGTCTCATCATCAGGCAATGAGTGAAATGAACATATATGAAGTGAAATAAGCAGTAACATACAGTGACATACAGTGACATACACGGTTACAGGAGGAAGAGAGGCACACAAGGAGAGAGTGCAAATGTATTACACGGTGGGAAACTCACAAGCCAAATGAAACAGAGCCAGCGTGGGTACACACTGTGAGCTGCTCCTTCAGCCCACGCTTTTCGTGACTGATCAACAAGGATTCCAAAATCTTTAAGCGAAATGTGTCATTTTCAACACAGGGAATAATGATATTGTCTACTATTTCTTGCCTTTTTATTTTTTGGCCGTGTTGATGTAAAAAATGATCTTGAATGGACCCGCCCTCCAAGTGCATGGGCAACCGCCAGGACAGAGAACACACCGTACATCCAATGTAATGCTGTTCACGAAAATGAGGACGAAGACATTCGTCCATATGACACGTGAATTGGTAAACAACAAGTGGCCACTGGTCTTAATCTTTCACGACTAGAGTTGCTTTTCATGACACGGTGACATGACTTACATCTGGATAATAAATAATTACATTCATTCAATCTATCACCAGGTTTGACCACCTTAACTTTATCCCTTACAATCCTCTTAAGCACGTTTGTCACTTAGACAATTATTAGACATACAGTTCTTATAATATACATTCTTAGTGGCACTAGTACTAGGTTCAGTGTCAACATGACAGTCAATCCTATATATGAAACACCTAACGTATGTTATCAACAAAAGAATTAGTATAAGCATTGTTAACTAGAACTTGTTTTATGCCTTGAACTACGATGTTGAATGCTTGCCCATGAGATGATATCTGGTGCGCCCTCTAGAGACAACTAGACAAAACCGCTAGCTTGTAATGTTCACAGCATGCAGTCTCAAAATATAACTAGTGCTTTAATTTTTTGTCTGCTATGTCTCAGTGTTTTGCTACATAACTGCACCCCTAAAAAAAGACATTGTTTCGACGAGTTTGAATTAAGTTGTCAAACACCACCTTGGTCCCAGGAAGTGCACCCGGCCTTCTATTTAGATTGGAGGTGTTCTATTTTTTCTCACGGGCCGTTTTTTTCACGGACGTGGAGGGATAGTGGCCAGTTTCGTACTGGGCTTGGTGACGTCAGTCCGTTGGCTCAACGGCCTGGGTGACGTCAGACTGTAGGTTTAGTTTCACTCCCTCCGGCTTCCATCGTGTATATACTTCTGCAGGCCTATCACCACAAAATTAATGATGTCATTAAAAAATACACTCTTCCTTGAGTAAACTAAATTATTTACCCCTGCTGAAAAAATTGGCGTTCTACCGTTATTCTGCTTCTAAAATTGAAGTGTGCTCTTTTGGGTCGGCTTTCGGTGCCATGAAATGTTCCGTAACCTATTGGCCAATTTCCCCAATTCTTCAATCAACTGTGCTCTTCTATGAGGTATCCTACATGTCAAATTATCAAAGCTGGTTTCATTGCCTTACAAGTTTTAAGTATTTTAATACCAACACACCCAATATTAAAACAGTTTGCTGCTGTGAAGCCGTCATCATCTCCGGAGATACATCGAAAAATTTTAGGAAATGTCGCGTACACGTGTCACGAGCGTACAGTGACAGACTTTTCTTTGTTATAAAAGGCAAAACTGACGTTTATTAGATTGTTTTTCTCACTTAAATGGATGTAACGGACAAGGTGAGTGTCGGTTAACTCCCAGATTCTGCCCCGCCGGTTGTAAGCTCTACTTTTTGTAAATAATTGACTAAAAGTCTCGATCACTTCGTCTTCACAATAGGAATAGGGGGCACTAATTCTATTAGGCGTATTTACTCTGCCAGTCTAACACCCATTGAAGTTTTCTGCCTATGGATATATTACTCCTCCATGTACCCGGTCAAACATCATTTGAAGATCTGCGTACAGCAAAGACATCACTTCTGGGAGGCAATACTGTGAGTGCGAGTAATAGCAATCCGTGCTTAATTACTCCACATGCCAAGACCTGCCATTATTCCTCACGACAACTTCGCGTTATGCTCAAATGAACATCGCAAGTGAACTTCCCGATTAACCTGCCTAAAATCTTGGAGAATTGGAAATAGTTCTTCCGCATGTATTTGAAAGCTATCGGGTGTTCCAAGAAACCAGATGAAAGGAAAGTAGGATTTCTTCTCAATCAGATTAGGGACCAAGGTCGTGAAATATATCACAAACTTCCATTTCAGGAAGGGGGAGGTCCAGATGACTACAGGATAGTTTTGGAGCACTTTGATGAGCACTTCAGGAAACAAGATCTTCAGCTGATGCTACGAGAACAATTCTGGTGCCACATGAAAAGGGAGCCAAATCAATCGTTTTATTCGTGGGTAACTCAGCTGGAGATCAAGCACGAATCAGTAAGCGACAAACTTGCATTCTCATGCGATGATGACAGCAAGCTGTAATTGCATGACTGCACCCAGGGGGGCTCACTGGGTTNCCCCCCCCCCCCCCATTTGGCAACGTGGGCAAAAAGTTTGCCTTGGAAAGATAAAACTACGAAAACAAGTAGAAAACGAGACAAAATCCAATAAAAAAGTCAGGAACTACCAAAATTTGGCGAATGGGTGATTCATAGCTCTGAACGTACCACGTGAATTTTAGTAAAAGGTCCACATTCTCAAAAATTCGAGTTCCTCATTTTTAGGCTAGGTGGGCGCATGAATTATACGACATAAGTGGTTCGCTTTCACTTGATTAATCCATAAGCGAATTGTCATTTGGAGAGGCAACACGACCTGGATGGGTTAAGCCATGATGCCGACTATAGAAAGATTGCAGACTAACACGTATGGCCCAAAAGAAGCCAAATCGTACTGTCAGATGTACTTTTGTGGCCAATTACATACCCAAGAAAAGCAACACTGTCCAGCAGCAAAGGTACATTATAGTAAATGCAAGAAATATGGACACCACAGCAAACTTTGTGGCTGAAATGTACACTGTGTATCCGTCCCTGAACCTCGTCCTGATCCTACTTTTCTTGGTGCTGTTCGTAGTGTGCAAGAAACATCAGACACAAAAACCGTCAAGATACCAGTGTGGTATGTAGAACAAGTCATCAACAAAATTCCCGTAACATGGCTCATCGAAGAAGGTGCTAAAGTTTCTGTTATGCCCGAAAATGTGTACTAGTTTTATGTCCCGCTCAGCAAGTCAGGCAAGATTCTTGTTGGCACTGTAAACACCCAGCTCCATGTCATTGGCTATGTCAACTTAGAATTAAAGTCCACTAGCAAGACTAGCAAGACTGCAGTAGAAGAGCCTAGGTTGTGCAGAAGGCGTTGTGGTTGCTGTTAGGTTTGCCGGCTATTCGGAAGAACGGCCTACTGGACACAGTGCCAGGAATATTTCTAGGTCGTGATATGACAATAAGAGCTGTTGACATTTTGGTTGACGATGAACCAGTCTCGAAGCAAAAAATGGTACGGAAGTTTTCAATGTTTAGAAGTTTAGGAAAACTGTCTGGGGAATACAAGACATGTCTCAAATACGCGAAGCCATATAGTCATTCCTCGCCTTGACGAGTACCATTGCCGCTACAGCAGATAATCCAAGACAACTTAGACGAATGAGCAAAATTTGGTGTCATTCAATCCATCGACGAGGCAACAGATTTGTGTTCGCCAATAGTCTTGGTACCAAAGCCGAATAAGATGGCAGGATTTGTGTTGAACTTACCAAGCTAATTGTAGCTGTGAAACGTGAGATTCATCCAATGCCGAACGTGGAGGAAACGCTTGGTAAGCTTTCCGTAGGAACTGTGTTCTCGAACCTAGATGCCAATTGCGGTTTCCACCAGGTGCCTCTGAGTGAAGATAGAGCAAAGCTGACGACCATCATAACTCCATCGGGCACATACGTTTCGCAAACTTTGCTATGGTATTTACTATACGCCAGAGTTTTCCAGGAACGCATGGACCAGGAACTCGCTGGATTTAGTGGCGTAGTTTGTCGTATGGATGACATCCTAGTATTTGGTGCAACACAAGACGAACACGTCACAAGACTTAACGCTGGAACGGTTTTCTGAGATTGGGTTGACCCTGAATGTGAACAAATGCTCGTTTTCGCAGTCAAAACTAGAATATTTGGGCTAAGTTATTGACGGTCAAGGCATCCGTAAAGATCCTGAGAAAACAGCAGCAATTGTTGGAGCATCTGAGCTACAAGACGTTCACGAATTTAGAATTTCTTGGCATGGTGAACCAACAGATGAAGTTTTGTACACACATCTTACAGATCTAGCGGAACCACTAAGAGAGTTGTTGAAGTCCAAAGCAGCTGGGACGTGGTACACGCAATACAAAGATGCTTTCGCTAAACTCAAAGAAGAATTGGATTCTGATCGCATTCTCATTCTCTACGGTACTTACAAAGAGACTGTTGTTTCCGCCCATGCCTGATTCAAAATCAGCCGAGTTAGCACATGCAAGTCGTGCAATGACTGCGACTGAACGTTGACATGCGCAGATCGAAAAAAGGCGTTGTCGGTGACGTGAGCCACAGGGCATTGGTCTAGCTGAGATGCTCAGAGGGATGTAATCCAATGTGGAAACAGATCACCAGCCAACGAATACAATGGATTGTCTACAAGTCACAATATAAAGGTTTCGAATACGCTTGATAAGATTTATATTTGGTATTACGCACTTACCGGTAAAACTTCTGATTACTGAAGATGCGTTGTCACGGACACCCTTCACCGAAGATAATCCAACCATCACTGAAATTGATAAGTCTTAGCTTTCAAGGAGCCAGAATGTTGTGTTTGACCGGTATTAGTCAATCTGCTTGCATCTGACAAACGGTTGGATGAGATCCGAGATCAGATTCGTTTAGACGACATCTTGAATACTGTCGTGTATTAAACACAGCAAGGGTGGAACAAAGCGGACATGAATAGACCGATGAAGAAGCTACGTAGATGACCTGCTGTTGAAAGAAAAGGGACTGGATATTCCTGTTAACTTGCATGAGGACATACTGCGACGCTTTCATGATTGCCATCAAAGTGTAACCAAGATGAGTCAAAATACAGCATGTTCGATGTAGTAGCCTGGCCTATTGAAAGACATCGGGAAAATCTCCCGTAACTGCAATACGTGCCAGAGATCCCGACGGAAAAGATATTGAACCGATGTAAGGGACAAGAGTTTCCTGACAAGTCAAGTGTTGGCACCGACTTTTCCACTATAACAACATCATACTTACCTTCTAGCAGTTGATTACTACTCAAGAGAAATCGAGGTGATCAGTGTGACACGTAAAGTGAACATCACTGAGACGGTCGACGAGCTGAAGAAGGTCTTTACCCAACATGGCCTCCCAGGTGTTCTGTTTTCCAATATTAGGTCTTAGTTCAACTCACAGCGGTTCTTGAGTTTTGCCAATTTGTGGAGATTTGAGCGCACAACGTCATCACCAAAATAGCCTCAGTCAATTGGTGATGAGGATGAAAGAGCAGCACACTGAGACCATTAAGTCGGCCCCCTACAGATGCGAGGATGAACATTTTGCACTCTTGACATACAGGAACACTCCATTGGCTAATGGATACTCTCCTAGCAAGTTGAACATGGGTACGAGATTGAAAAAAAAAGTACTCTGCCACCCGTCGCTCTTGAATCCATGCGGCTCAGACTCAGACGTTGTTAGAAAACGAGAGGGGAAGGAGATGGCTGGCAACTGCAACAGCCTACGCCAGGTCACAGAGCCCGACTGCATAATAAAGTCCTGGGAGTCGTGTGTGGAACCCTGATCTACCTGCAGATGGTCGCGTGGTCAGTTAAAACGATCCACGTTAGCTCCAAGTCGGGACTTCCAATGGCACTGTGAGTGGGAACCGCGCAACTCTCCGGGAGTTACCATCTGAGCGACTAAGTGAATCGTCGTCCGAACAATCACCTCATACGCCCTCCATTGAACCACAGGAGTTGAGGAGAAGCAAGAGAGTGACGTAAAACAACGCGACTTATAGAAGAGATTAGTACTTATGTGTACTATTAAGCAAACATACTCAGTTTCCTAACTAGGACCTGTTGCCCACGAATATTAGACAATGGAGCTTTAAAGGGGAGATGTGGTAGCGCCCTCGTTTAGTAATGTTAGTTACATTGACTATTTTCTCTCGAATTCTAGTCATCCATTAATATTGCAACATTAACTGTTACCAATGGTTTTAATCGAAGCTAAACCCATCACTACACGAATAAGATGAACCAGGCTACCCGCTAGTCAGCTCAGCTTTGATTCACTTGAGACAGGTAGCTCAGCTCTTCTCCAAGTTTCCGATGTCTATCTTTTCTGGACTACCCACGGCTATAACGGTTGCTACGGTTTAACTCTGACGCCTGTAAATTATTGTGGAACAAGTGCACCTCCGTTTCCTACAGCCCTGCATGCATCGCAGCGTCGTCTTGACGACATTATAGGCCCCCTGGCTCCTCAGAGCATAACTGCTCACAGCCGTAAAATGTACAACTGTATACCAACAAGTCCACGTGTACCAATATCAAAGGCTCTTGGAACAGCTGTCCCCAATATGAAACAGCAAAGGTTCTTAAACAAATACCTTTTTCCGCGTTAATGTGTTCTTATTCAACGCGTACTGTTACTTAATCAATGAGTAGTATTGTTTTAACACGTTGAATTAGTTATTCGCTGTTTCTCGTCATAGGCAAGTTTTTTTTTTCGCCGCGAGGAGGTAACGCAGACGAAATATGGCCGTGATGGAGCAAAATCTTCGAAATTGGCCTTGCACAGATGCAGAAAGTCTTCTGTCATTATGAGATTCGAGAGCACGGACGTGATTGGACTGTATGAACTGATTAAAAGTATGCGCTTAAATAGGCCATTCTGTGCCTTGAACAAGAACACAAAAGGTATTCGGTTAACAACCATCTCGGCTCGTTGACAACGCGTTTAAATACCTTGGTGTGAAACGCGAAATGGTGGATACACAAAAAAATTAACTTTTACTGTTTTTTACATTTTTATGTCATCCTAATCTTTAATTCTTGATGCACAGTTTACTGAAGAAAAATAAAATCATTCTGAAAATCCAAAGTTGTTTTTTTAGCTATATTTGACCAAGCCTCAGTAAGTCATATGGCTTGAGTGCCCACCAGCTCAGTGATTGACAACTGGGGCGGAGCTTATATACAAGGACAATAGCTCTAATCTAACCCTGTCAACAAGCATTGCGTAACCGGGCAATCAAGAGTGATGTACCAGCTGATATTGGTGTTGTAGCAAGACCAAAAATAAAACAATTCTATTTTTGACCACTTTGTGAAAGTTGGTAGTGAAATGGTGAACTAGCTCCTGTTCCGAGCCTGAGCCTGTTTGTCTATCTGTAAAAAATGAAGTTGAGTACGCCAAGCCCTACCGAAGCCATCACTGCACTCAGCTTGAGGAGTCCGTGCAGAAATTGTGCATGTATAAGAGAAGTCGGTGATATAAGGTCAGGTGTCTTGGGAGAGGACGCTGAGTGTCGACGTGGGTGGTGGTGCACGATTCGGTGAGAGTGCATGCACGCGCTGTGAAGACAAGCCGCGCGCGCGACACATGGACAACTACATGCCGTCAGAGTAGTCTTCGCAGATAAACCGTGCTTCTGTGCTGGGAACGCGCCGTGGAGAAACTAGGATGTCAAACCCAGAGGATTTTTAACTTGCCACTGGCCGTAACCCAAAGAATTAGAGAAATGACCCAGTGTTCAACAAAACAATTTTTTTTAGTGCATAGATTCAAACGTAACAATGAATTAAAACTCATGATATACGATTTTAGAGGAAAGCAATATAAGAAACTTTAGTAACTTGAGAATCTCACCCAAGCGGCGCTATTTCCGCAGAAAGTGATATTTTCTTATCCCAAAGTCCATTCGGTACAGGCACGTAAAAATGTTGAACCATTAACAAAGATTTTATAGTTAGTAGTATCTTTGCCATTACTGTGAAAGTAGTTCTTTATCCTCGTCGCAGGCAGTAACGCGGCGATTTGATGTAACACATATATTGGTTGATGATAATATTGGAATACTAACAAATAGGTCTGTGTAATATAGTTAGAGAGTCTTTTACAAACTGAGTGAAGAGTTCAGATGAATCGTATAAACAATCAACACATGGTTTTATGTGTGGTCGGCACACCAGTACAGCAGACAATAGATCAACGCTAAGCTCCGCCCACGTGACAGCCATATTTGTTTTGGTCGTCTGTCGTGCTTCACAAGTTCTAAAAAATGATTAAAATTACGCTGTAAACAAACAGGTATGTCACATTTTCTAAATATGAAGTAAATGTCATCTTTATTTCTAGTACTTCAACAAAAATTGGAACATAATGACCATGCATTCTATACGAAATTTGATCTCAAGTGGCAATCGATGACCGCTTAACTTCAAAGCCGTTTTTCTCGGCTCGTGATTTCAAGATAGTGACAAGATTCTCGGGCCTATTTTTTCACAACACGTGGGTCAATTTTTGCGAAAGTTGCAAATTTGAAATACTCTAGGACTGAAGTAAAATCGCGTGCCAGGATTTTTTGATAAATGGACCAGATTTTTAGTTATTAGACGGAAAGTGACCAAATGACAAAAAGTGGCGTGCTTGCCCCAACTCACACACAAAAAATGCCCCAAAATCAAGATCATAATGATTTTGTACATATTATTTGGTATAGATAAGTAGAATATTGCCTAAGGAAACAGTTGATGATGATCCCTGTGCATTTTGAAAAAAAATCGTGGTAAAATTAGATTTTTTGAAAATTAAAAAATACGATTTTTTAAAAAAACGAACTCCAAAAAACTTTTTTTTCGATTTTTGTCACTTTCAGAGTCATGTCTAACTAGTTAAAACTCCCTTTTTACTCATTTTAGTTAGGAACCTGGAGATTTGATCAGTGTATACACCTACCTTAAACGAGTACCTTTCAGTGCTGTGAAATGTGCTTAATCAACGCGTAGTTTTGCTTCATCAGCGCGTGCTTTTACTACTTAAACGATCATCGTTCAGCTCTTATTCAACGCGTATACTTTTGCTCAACCAACGCGTAATTTTACTTAATTGATGTGTAGTTTTGCTTATTCAACACGTGCTTTTAGTTGTTAAACGATTACCGTTCTGCTCTTGACTACCAACATACACATTGCTTTACAGAGGGGGACCGCATTCGTTAAATCCTCCCTATAACTATACCGTGATCACTCACATGTACATCAAAGGCTTTTGTGACCTCCGCTCTTTGGTATTGGCATTCTGACTAGTAATCCATATGAACGCCAGAGGGGGTTCTTGAGACCGGAAATAGAACTGAAGCACACCTGTGCAAGTAGATATTATACCTGATTACAATTAAATCCGATTATACCTGAAGGAAAGACAAATCGCCGTCAACCCAATATAAAAAGCACTCAATAAAAATGACAAAAAACATCCACGTAAATAATTTATGGTAGTACTCGTTATCCCCTGATGACAGGCATTAGCGTTAATGCTTAAAAAAGCTGATATATTATTGAAGAAGAGCAAAAATAAGGTTGCGTGTCGCGGTTACAAAGACATCAGCAATAACAATAATGGTGTGTGGATATGGGTTTCCAAGTACGTGAACAAGGCTTCGATGTGTTAAGGGAAAAACTGTGTGATTAACAAAGAAACCATAGGGACAGTGGACGAGATACTCTTCGCAAACAAATTAATTGAGATTATTACTACCAGAGATTTTCGGGCAATTTCAAACGATAGACTCGTGTAACGTTTTGTAGGCCGTTGGCCGTAGCTACAGTCTTTTCACCCAATGACCATGTCAGGGGACAACTTATTTTTTCTGTGTGGCTATCCACAACTTCAAACATTTGATATCAATAAAATCTTCATTTTAAATCGCACGATTTTTTGTAGAAATGCAGATTTTATGCCCTACGCTGTATGCTGCGTCTGTAGGTAAAGAAATGAAAGTTAAATTGGTCTTTTACATATACAATCAAACAACGGGTCTCATAACATTTCTTACTGAGATAGAATTAAGTTTTCGTTACTCAAGTCACATTAAGTGTGTACATGCGAATTCAGTAGCAATTTTGGGGATTGGCAATATCAATAAAACTAGTCTAAAGAGTTTTAGTGAGTTCCTGGTGGTTTCGACGTTCTTGTTGGTAACGGAAAGTGAATACTATTACGTTAGGGAATGTCTAGAGGTTATCTGTATGAGGGTAAAAGGACTGATTCGATTTTCGGTGATTAACGAGCTAATCACCGCAATCAGTCGGCAACATCTGTAAAATACAATAATGACCAAACTTGCAAAATATTTTCATTGGTGTTGAAAACAACTTTTTTAACTGCAGCTTTGAGCGAAAGTGTAGTTTTGTTTCATTATGTGACAGGAAAGACATTTGATTTTTAAGATATCAACTTAAAAGTAGTGAGGCGTCACAGCTACAAGAAATGTATAACTCACTTTGTGTTGGTGTTTAGGGTATCAATATTTTTTAACGTGGCGCATTTTCAGTACCTTACAATGCTTTTTAATTAGCGCAATGGACGTAACCAAAACCCTGCGAGCAATTAGCTAACGGTAATTCATCTTAAAAATCTGTTTCGTTTTTCGAATTCTGGAACAAACATTTGCAATACTAGTGGCTACAATGCGGTAACATCAAGTCTATGTAAAATACTCTGGGCGATTTTACAAATCTACTTGCATACCAGACGTGTCTGTGACATTTGTAAAACATTAAGAATTTGCATTAAACAGAGATATAATAGCCGTTTGTGTGCGAAACGGCATAACGGTATCTGTATGAACAACCTTAATGTCTAATGGGGTGCGGGTAGTGTAATGGAAGTGTTTCAAAAATATGCTTAGCTTAATATCCGGTAAATGCCGATTTTTTAAATTGCTAAGAAGTATACAAATATTTGTTCAGTTGTAAAAATGTTGTCATATTATAGCTAAATAAATTGTCGTAATGTCTTTAGAAGATACTTCCAGAATAAAAGGGACCGGGTTCTGAGGGAGAACCACTGTTGGAAGTTGCCGATAACTTTACTAATCGTGTCTCTTACACTAATTAAACCATTTTTGTACTTATAACCACGGACGCTCTGCAATGTAGGGTTAACTTGTGAAGCTGTGACAAACATAATTCAGCACATGAGCTCCGCCGATCTAAAAGTGCTAGTCCACCAGGATGAGACAGTGTGGCCCATTGGGTTTCAGCTTCGGACTCCTGTTTGCGGGACCCTGGTTCGAATCCTGACCTTGGGTTGACAATCGAGCATTGCACAAAGGTGCCTGTCCTACTCCCCTGAGCTCGGTCCCACTAGTTAATGTACATGCATGTGAGGGAGTGCGTGAGAAACTGGACATAATGCAGAGCGATTACTTGGGCTGTGCTAATGTCTTAATGGTGATTCCTTTTGATTCTTGTCATTTCACAGCCTGTTACTAGAATAATTAAGAAATTTGAGTATAGGCATTGTGATGACAATCTACACAAGGCACCAATGCTCCTCTACAGATTTGAGAAGTCTCCAGAAAGGCCAACCACATGTTTGCATCTCTCTATGAATTGACAAGTATAGAGCCTGAATTCCTCTAATATTTCATTTTCGACATCACTACCGCATCGCCGCAATATTAAGCCCGTGGACGTCTGTGCGGAACTGCACTTATATGCGAAACGTAGGTGCATGCGCCAATACGTGAACCACTTAAGGGTAAAGAGGCCTATAAAAAGTATTACGTTGGATATAGGCCAAGGACCTTAGGGGGCGCCAATTGAATAAGGTTATACACAACTATTTACCAATGAAATTCCTTGAAAATACACCAAGGAACTCAAAAGATACACTGACGAACGTGAAAAATTTCATCAGCAGGCACAGCGGTAGTCAAAACAGATGCGCTTACTGTATGTGCAAATTATTGTATGGGCTCATGCTTAGGGACATTACCTGGGTAAGAAAGACCAGAAAAAAGGCCTAAATGCGCTGCAATATGGTACTAAAATATGTTGTGGGTGCTCATTATGGTGATGTCCCCTGGTAGACCTATCAAGCATTAATTTCCTAAAATTTACTAAAGTCGCCCCAAGCGGCATCTACAAATTAAGTAAAAGACAATTATAATATTGAGGGGAGCACTGTGCCCTTATTTCCTGCTAGGAACTAAGTTCGTGTGTAGATTGTTCTTGCGAATAACATGATTTTCACTCGCTATTTTGCTTTTTCGTGACCGTCTTGCCTAGGTTCAAAATATCATCTTCATAATAAGAAAAGAGGGTGAGAAGAATTTTACTGGGCGTATTTACTCTGTCAGTCCAAAGAACATTGAACTTTTCGGTCTACAAACATTACTCCTCCATGTACCCGGTCCAACATCTTTAAGTTATATGCGAGCAGTACAGGGTTAGGTGCTGGATACGTTAACAGGCCGTTACAGACCGCCCGAAACGTCGTGACAGTGTAAATAAACAAGAGGTCGGTGTACACAGAACAGGAGATTTTAATAGTTGTAACACGCCACCACCTCTCAGCGGTTTTAGAAAGTCATTATGCGAACGGTATGTTCCCGAAGCAATAACCGCATTCAGAGACTTAGAGAAGGCACAGTTTCAACTGTGTAGGGAACACGACAGCCTAACATTGCTAATGCGATGTAGAGATAACCATGTCAATCCAAAGGACTTCAGACCGAAAGTCAACAAGTCCAGCCAAAGGGCAACACGTATTTATACACATACCTCTCTAGCATTAATGAGGGAGCAAATTGACTACCACAGACACCAGACATAGGCGGATTTAGGGGGGGCGCCCCCCCCCCCCTTTGGCTGCCTCAAAAATAAAACAGCAAGAGCGTAGGGAAATGTTGAGTTTATTAATTAAAACCGGTAATTAACATTATACAGGTGAAACAAGATTTAAATGTGTGCAGTTTTAGTGTTTGGGGGGGGGGGTCAGATCCAATTTCAAATGTTAAATTCTGAACACGGCGCATTCGTAACGGAGCTATTTCTAAGTATAAGCTCTCCCGCGATGTGCCAGGCGACCGGCAGTGGCGCTGCGAACTACGACTCCGTTTCCGTCGTCTGCTTCACTGTGCAATGAAGAAAATTTACTTCATTTTTTAAAGAAAATGGAACCTGAGTGACGATGAAAAAACAGAAGCTGCTGGTAAGATGTGAATTTTAATCGAAGCCTTAGTGAATCACTCAGAAACTCATAATTCTCTCTTTCTCAAACCTTAACTTAAGACGATTTCCAAAGCAATCCGGGGTCATTATTGCCAACACGAAAAACGGATTTGGTCTTTTGGGCATTTGAAGACTATTTTAAATACAACAAATTTGTTAAGAACCGATTGCACAAAATATAAAACTTGTAATAAGCATTACAAAAAGAAGTAGGTTTCGCGCGCAAACGCTGTGGACCATAAACAAGTAGGTCTCTTGTTATAAGATTAGTAGTTTTAACTACTAGTCTTAAAAGACGTGGTGGTGTAGTGGCAAAGCACGCACGCTCTATCCGTCAGGTAGGGAGTTCGAGTATCTGGTATTTGTAGGTTTTCCTGTATGACACGTTCTCCGTGTTTTTTT
>NMRA01000949.1:2695-76412 GCA_002633005.1 Phoronis australis | reverse complement strand
TACTTCAGGAATCAAGGAAAATGCTTGATTTTTAGATGAAAAAACAGAAAAATTTCCTGGGCGGGAGCGGAGCCCCCTCCCGACCTCCCCCCATTCGGTGCTATGCGCATCTACAATCGTGGTTTGCGCAAATGCTTACTGCCGGACAAAATGTTGCCCCCCCTATAGTGATATCCTAGATCGGCCACTGCCAGAAAAGGGTCACAACAGTTAAAATCAAGCAAACCAAGCACTGTCTTGAAACCACGCTCAATGTATAGGACTATCAACTGTTGGAAAATGCAGTCTCGAGATCAAGAGACAACTACAACAGACAGATCATGTCCTGAAATTCAACAAGCTGAAATGAGAACAACAACCCAGGGAATTAGACCTCTTATGCAAGGTGTGGTTGTGAATAAATCAAGCAGAGAACTGACAGTTGCCGAATCCCAACTTCTGTCCAAAGGTCTGAACTATGCCATCCGACCGAAAAGAATGTCAACAATAGATGTTGTAGCCAGCATTGAAGCAGCCACCACTAAGCTACCAGCTGCTGATAGAGAAACCATACTGTACGTGTTGAGTGTAGAGAAACAATCACCAAAGCCAAAATGCCAAGAAACAACTTAAACAGGAATGAAGAGATGGCCGTAGTAGGTAGCCTATCACGGAATGAAAACATCATCATCGTACAAGCTGACAAAGGCAATGCAACAGTAGTAATTAATAAGGATGCCTACGACAGGAAGATGACTGATCTACTATCTAGTGGGCAGTACAAGAAAGTAAAACTTGAAGTGACCAAGAGCGTGGAAAGGAAAATCTAATCACTACTGAAAACTGTAGAAGGTTCATTACCACGTGACACATTCCAGAGAATCAACCCAAACAACACAAAAACCCCGCACATGTATGGTAAAACTAAGATACACAAACCTGATATGCCAATGAGACCAATTATAAGCAACATTGATTGTCCCTGCCACCAACTAGCTAGATTCCTTAACAACATCTTATCCCCACTAGTTGGGAAAACTGACTCGTACGTAAAGGACTCGAAGCATTTCGTGTCAACGTTGTCATCAGTCAGCACTACACCAAATGACACCATGGTGAGCTTTGATGTCGAAAGCCTACATGTATTCACAAGTGTACCAACATCAGAGGCTCTCCCATTACTCAAGTCAAAATTAGAACATGACCACAAACCATCAGAGGATGAAAACCTCTCAATAGGCTCCATTCTGGAATTAGTGACATTCTGCGTCAATACCACCTATTTTCAATATCAAGACAAGTTCTACGTGCAGACACAAGGAATGGCAATGGGTTCACCACTATCACCAGTCTTGGCTAACTTGTACATGGAGTGGTTCTAATAAACAGCTCTCAGCTCAGCTATTAGACCTCCGAAGGTGTGGAAACGATACGTTGACGACACATTCACAATGTTCAGCCAAGACTCTGAAAATCCATCAGAGTTCCTTGACCATCTGAACAGCATAGCGCCTACAATTAGATTCACAATGGAAGAAGAGACAAATAACAGTCTCTCATTCCTAAACGTACTAGTGACTCGTGTTGAATAACAGTTAACAACGCCAGTCTACTATAAGAAGACCCACACAGGACGATACCTCGACTTCAACTCCAAAAACACCAAAGGAGTCAAAAAGAGTATAACCAAATGTCTTGCATCAAGATCAAAAGAACTCTGCAGTGATACAGCACTACAAGCAAAAATGACCAACCTGACAGAGACATTCAAAAGAAATGGCTAAGCAAAATTTCATCAAGTCGGCTTTAACATCGCAGAGAAAAGAGAAAGTGACAGAAGAACGCCCAATGCAGACTATGTGCTTACCATATATACCCGAAATAACCGAGAACCTAGGACACATATGTAAAGAATTTCAAATAAGAACAGTATACCGCAGCTCAGACACACTGGGTCGGCAACTGACAAAAGTCAAACCAAGAACTGACGTGGGAAAAAAGAAAAATGTCATCTATGAAATCCTATGTGATGAATCATATATCGGTGAAACATTAAGACCACTGAAAACGACAATTGCTGAACATAAGAGGTGTTGTAGAGAGGGTAATACCTCGCCAGAAGTAGTAGAACACATGTGGTCGAAACAACACAATATCCAGTGGAATAACATCCGAATACTTGACAGTGAAACAGGTTGGACCAAGAGAAAGATCAAGGAAGCCATGTAAATGAAAGTACAAGGCAATGTCTTCAGTCAGCCAAGCAATCAACCAAGTGACACCTGGCTCAGTCTACTTAGGAAGATGTAACCTGTGAACGTCTCTGTTGTTTCTGATGATTTCTGATGAGATGGCATGTTGTGGGAGGTAATTTCAGAGTAAAATAGTAGATGGGAAGGAAGGGTTTGTATGTTCTCTCAAAGGTATGAGAGTGGGAATTACGTGATCTAGAAATATGTAGGGGTGGAAGGAATGTTTGAGGAATGGCAACCAGGTTGTGTATTATTAAGGGAATAGTACCGATAATTTGATTCACTACAACTACACTATACACAATCTCTGATATATCTGTACATGTAAATTTGAGGTATGGCAATAAAGAGACATTGTATGTATGTATGTATGTACTTTGTGGTATTACCACCGTCACATTTGTGCACGGCGAAATAACTATAAAAATGGACGTTCCATGAAAACATGAAATGCAAGATTTAAGAACAAAAAAATTGATGACAATAACAAAGATTACTTAAAATACATTGATAACAACACAGCTTTTACGTGATATTTTAGTTTCCACGTAAGCATGCATCACCAATTTCTCGTGTCTAGCGTAAACACAACAAAAGCTGATTCCCGTACACTACCTGCACCAGTTAGCCAATTATTATTTGGCTCTGACTAGTAAAAGGCTTAAACAACCCTATGATAGGTTTAAAATAGTTTGAAGTGTTGGAAATCCTTGTATTGGATTTGGTTATTTTGAAAAATTAAAGAAAAAATATGTGAAGAATGGTGACCGGATTTTGTAACAGTTTTTTATGCGATAGCAACGTAATTTGGTTCATTAATTTAATGAGTCATTTGTTATTCGACATAGATATAAACTGCAATCAGTCTAATTCAAAAGCAGATGAAATGTCACTGATTACTGATTCATTAACCAATAATCTTAATTGTCCAATTATCCAAATAGGATAAGCTCGTTTTTTAATTGATAATGCCGACATGTTAATCAATCACGACACAGGGAAGTGTAAACAGGACGATTTTCCTTCGTTTTAGTTTCACAAAAATTCATCGTTAACACAATCAAAACGGTGATGTTTCGGTGAGTTTGGACACTTACAATGCAGATTTAGGGAGATTGAAGATAAAGAAAAATCTCGAGATGTCCTACTTTGCTCGATTGGTACTTATAGCAAAGCGACTTTGATGCTTTTATTAGCTGAAGGGAAGCTTAATTTTCAGAAACTCTTCCAGTGTGCATGGCTTACTAGTATGTGCCACCGACCAGTTACAAAAAGAGTTAGATTTCCGTGAAAAGTTACACCACACGTACTTTAAAATTAATTTATGCACCAAATTCGTTTGTAGCAAAGTTTTGAATGATGTTTTAACGTCTAGGGTTTTTTCGCAGGTTTGTTTTTAGCTCGTTGTGTTAAACTCGATTCGCAAACAGTTGGTGAAAATTAGATATTCTGTAGGAGTGGAATGTCAACTCCATCGCGTGACCAAAGTATTCTGTCACTGCGGGACTAGCCGCGAGAGTTTGCACCGTGAATGTCCAGTTGTCCTCTCGACAGAGGTTTGATTGAGATTTGTAGTTATCAAATCAAGCTTAATTTCGTTGTTTCACTTTCATTTTGTCACTTTTGGTTGATAAAAGATGTAACGTAAACATTGACGTAATTTATATGCTGAATGAAAATTTGTAGCCATTTCCGTCCACCTATCAAACTGCATGTTAGACGTTTCTCACGAAACATAATGGGTGTTGAAATATTGAAGGTGAGTGTTTTTCTGAGTTAAGTGGCATTCGGTTTCTAAGTGTTTGTTCTCCAATTATAAATGAAAAGTTTACTAATTCACAAATTTGTTTCCGTGACTTTCGAAAAACTACCCGTGTATTTGTAGTATTTGCGTAGCTAAGAGTGTGTGTGTGTATACATATATTGTTTCTATAATAAATTATTTGCGCAATTTTTATCTGTTGTCCAGATATAAAGTTCGAGTTCTGAGCAGAAATGTTATCTATAGTATTTACCAATGCTCGTGAAATTCAATCAAAAAATGAAAATTCTACCATCTACAAGAATACAAATTATGTGTTATTGAGAGAGTACTTGCCAACTGCCCCGCTGTCTCTGGACTATACCACTTCTTGAAGACTTTTTCCCGCCATCCCTGACACCATCAAAACGTCTCGCTTTTTGACACTAGGCGAAATTGACATATCACAGCGATTTCCCACGTGACATAGCCCTATTTCGACTACAAAGAAAAACGGAATGTTCATACATGTAGGCTTTGCGGCATCCACAATTTCCTGTTCGACTAAAAAAAAAACGCTGTCGGGCACTTTTGGGTGTTACGGCACCCATAACCTACAGTTCCACGTATAACGCTGTCGGGACTTTTTGCGCGTTGCGGCGAACATTTCACTCTTGCGTTTTTACATAGACCAAGATATTCCGCTTTTGAATCCAGTAATCACGATTTTTAGAAAATTTTTGACAACTACGCAACATGATCAAAATACCATTGTCTCTTTGTAACAAACATTGTTTTTCTGCTGATGGCACTCTCTGTAGGAACACAACAACAATAAGAATGTGTTCCAGTGTCTCTGATTTACGGTGACACACAAGCATGTATCACTATCACCCATTACTACGTTTTGTAGACTTCTGTGATAAGTTCTAGAGCCCGTTCCAAGAAAACTGACTTTGCTAAGACAGGGCTTAAACATCGGTCAATTTTAGGACAAAAACTAAATTTGTCGTAAGTTCGTTTAAAGAAAGAGATCTTAAGTTTGATTTAAGTTTTTAAGTCAAAAATGAACTTATGTCACTTTGTTGGAACGGGATCTTAAACAGGCATGGAATGCGAAAGCTCGTCAAAACTTTCTTTTGATTAATTTCTGACGAAAGTACCATCTCGCAACGTTTAGAACAGTGTAATTCACTTTCCCCTGTGAGGAAATTTTAAGAAAACAATCACAAAATTCACGATTATTGAAATACGCTTCAAGGAAAAACTTTGTCTGTGGTTACCACAGAGTTTCTAATATCCCTCCCATTTATGCTAAATGCACTCACAATCAATTGCTTAAAATAATTGAGGCCAAAAGTCACATTTTCCATCTAAGGGAAATGTGTTACGTCTGCCTTGCCATACCAAATTACATGTAGGAGACGCGCTGTGCATTGTGGGAGTAAAAATCTACGAAGTGGCGAACAGTTAACAGATCGTTTTTTGTTAATTTGTCGTACCAATGTTTACTGAGGAACGTAGGCTAGTATTACCAAACGGCACCAAAGGTTCGATTCACATGTAAAGGCTATTATTTTGGATGAATCCATGACGAAATTCATCACAGAACTTGTGAAGGATCCGTGATCTGAAATTTGTTTATATATCAGTTAGCAATCTTTTCGGTGAATTATTGAAATTATTTTCCTGTTGGTTTAATTATACAAATTTGTAATTTCTACCCGTCTAGTTCATTTCCTTTTTATGCTACTATTACACCTCTAATCATGGACATTACAAGTTAATTAATGGACGAATTACTTAATTAATCAGCCAATTAGTATACGAAGAATATCATTATTAAAATTAAACTCTTTGTTATTTTTCGCATTTTGGTTAAAATCTTGGCTTTTAGACCAGTGAGATATTTAAAAAATAATTGTCTATTCATTAATTAATTGATATTTTTTCTGGTTTACGTCATGAGGAACTCATGAAGGGATTTCCTGTCACATGACTCTTGCGCAATTCTGTTGGAAAACAGCGGAGATACGAAAAGTTTTGGTCACAGTGAAGAATTTCACACACTTTTCCCATTGGTCAAGTGTTAAAAACACATTTCGGTTTCTATTTGTGTCTATATTTGGTATTGTATTACACCTTAGGTGGTGCTTTATAATGTGGATATATTTAAGGAGATTGTAAACTTTACTTATCGCCGGTCAGCTTGGCAGCAATAGCACCCACGGCCGGCTTACCGAATCTTCGAATCACGAGCACATGATCCTCCGATTGACAATTTTTTGTCCATTGGACCACAAAATATTTCAAAAAACACCGATGAAATTTGTTCTGTAGAAGTTTCTGGTTATTATAACAGTTCTAAACTTACTTTGTGTGTGCTAAACAAAAATTACATCGCAAGGTGAATATTTCACAGCAAGAAACAGCATGGCTGGGGAACAGATGAACGCAAACAATTACCACGCATGCGCGGCATATCTTCAGCAGCGCGTGATGTTTGCATTCCAGTCCCACAGTCATTACGGAAATTCCAAAATGGCTACCAACTTCTGAACGAACCTCCTTGAAGTAGGTCAAAAATATGTTAATTTCACAGGAAAAATACGAAATTCCCATATAGTGAATAGAGCAAGGATGTACCCAGCCTTCTCAGCGAAGTCACCGACTAAGAAATATTCCCCGAGGACCATTGACTACTTTCCCCATTCCACGTAAAACTTAGACCTGTCTGCATTTTTATGAGCCCAATAGAACACATGCTGACACCTATTGACATCATCTGAAAAGAACACTGCTGACGTTAGTTCGCGCAAACTGACCTCATGGAAATCCTTAGATGTGTTCTTCAGTGCTGACAAAAGCGCGGCTGGACGTTGTTTTTTCGGATGGATCCCGCTGTTTTCTTGAATTCCGCAAACTGCCAAATAGTACTGTGAGGAAATTAGACGAAAACTGCAGTTCCGTCACTGAATACTTTTGGACTATAAACAAATTCCCGTCTATTGATGTTTACTATATGTAAATATGCATGTTCATCTTTATGTACTGTTATGCATACTAGCTGCACGTTGACGCCAAGCTATAATGCTTCTCGGAGCTTTATGGTCATAAAACAGCATTACAAAACAACAGTATACTATTTTGAATACGTTTATTTGAATAAACCAATAAATGTCAAAACACGTATTATATGTTAAGTTATGATTGTTGTCTAAAAACTGCGAAAACTTTGGTATCTAATAAAATACATTGTCCTTTACATCGTTCACTGTCAATCCTGCTATTTCCTAAATAAAACCTGGAAGATCTCTCGGGCAATCAAAATCTAATGCACCAAAACCAACTAGTCTCACTTCAACAAATCACACACTTGTGCATGCAAAGGTAACAACTTGAAAGAATGATGAGTTACGTCCTCAGCCAGTAAACCAATCACTTCAGTCGGTTTTCAATAAATACAATGCCTTTCTAACTACTACCTACATGCTGTGCTGAGTAGTAGTCGAAGGTAAACTACGTGTAAAGTAAAGTGGTGTCATGGCGCCTGTTTCTATGTTGGCTGATCTGTACGTATGTCTGTAGACATTCCTTCTTCTTCCAACAGTGGACGGGGGTATCATTTCGTAAGACCATGATGTATGTCCTAGAGACTTCAACGATAAGCAAACCACCTAATTTCTTTAGTTTTCACTCGCGGGAAGACTACTTCTAGCGTTAGTCAACGCCAAGCACGGTGTCCCTGATAACTGAGTCTCTCTTCTGCCTCCGCTCGAGGATGGTTCAATCTCCAAAATCCTATTAAGTTTTCCATTAATCCCGCGAACACATTGAATGTAACCACTGTTCACAGTTAATTTCGTTATTGAACGAACTTTCCTTCCGGAAAGAAAACGAAGAATCTTTTCGAGTTAGAAACATTTGAATACCTCGGCGTCCTTGAAAGGTTTCGTTGTGCCATTCCAAGGCTCGAATATGTTGAATGATTTTGTTTATCTAATAGCAAGCGCGCACCTAGCCTGAAAAATGAGGAGCTCGAATTTTTGAGAATGTGGACCTTTTACTAAGATTCACGGGGAAGGTTCAGAGCTATGAATTGTGCATTCCCCGAATTTTGGTAATTCTGCCTTTTTAGTGGACTTTTGTCTCGTTTTCTACTTTTTTCGGAGTTTTTGTTTCTCTGAGGCGGGCCTTTTGCCCACTTCGCCAAATTGGGAGGGCTCGCTCGAGCCCTCCGAGCACCCCCTCCCCCCGGGTGCGCGCATGAATAGTCACGTAAAACTACTATAATGTTAAAATCCTCGGTGATCACGGAATTGTATGATATGCAAAAAGTCAATGCCCTGATGTGGGTAATCATACGAACTCGTTTTTCAAGGTATTGTAAGAGAGTTCGGTCACTCATTGTCCCATCGTTCCATTGGATTGCGTCCCCTTGTTCACCAGAATGTTTCTCGCTTATCAATGAACAGATGAAATTTGCTTTTATGGTTTGTGATCAAACTAAATAAAGAAAACCTGGTTTAAATGTCGTATGCGATTGTTTAACATTGCATATCCTGGTCTTTTGCTGGGTTTCGTTTTAGCCATGCATGGCAGCAGGATATGTTGGTATTTCTTGCACAAGTCGCCTTACTAGTTCCCAGTTGAAAGAAATCAAGTTAAAAGTTGGTGGCAAAAGCATTCAGTAAATGTTTGAATTTGCAACAAAACACTAAAAGAGCGTTCACAACCTATATGGTTTGTCAGTGATTCATGTCTGGCGGACGACTTAGTCGCCACCACGCGGAGTAGTTTCTTGAAGTACCCCATTCACAGATTAAGGTGCACAGGCCTGCAAAACGTTCGTCATTCTGCATATCATCTGGAACGCCACCGCGGCCTCAATTTCGCCCTCATGGAAATGAAAATTATCTGCGCATGTGCAGAGTTCAGTAATAAAGCACATCAGATGACGTTCAAACTGGATAATGGGTTGCATGATGGAAGTTAGCAGACGCGAAGCAAACGTTCGCCTGCGAGGGAAAATTTAAGGCTAGGAAAATATTCGAAGTGTTCCGAATATTCCCAGACGACAACTACTTTAGTAATTATATCAACACCTACCCGTTTTCGGGCTTTCCATTATTTGAAGTTAGCGGTGTACAATGAAGTCCCCCGGTTGTGCTCAGTGATCGGAACATACTCTAACAAGCAGTCCTTCACTTTTATAATCAAGGCTACCATACAAAACATTTGGGCCCGGGCTTTTATCTCCAACCTCGAACTTAAAATTAAGTTTTGCTCAAGTGTCTACGATTCCGCATTGAAGTATTTTTTGAGTTAGTGTGAATTTTTAATCTTTGTTTGCACTTAATTACTCCAACTTTAAAGCTATAAGTTAGACTAATTTGAATCTAGAATCTTTAGCTTGAACTCTAGATTGAGCAGCCAATGAAGTTAGGGATCATGATCGTGAGAAGACTTAGACAGAAACGCATGTGCGTAATCCTCTGCATAACAGAGCACGCAATCATAGCCACAGCGATTTTCTGCCATAATAAGAGTGGAAAATATCAAAATAAATCCGTGTGTTCTACTGTTCAAATTCGGGGATTAGACTCCGGGCTCTGGTTATTTTTTACCTGGCCGTAAATCATGTCTCTCCCCAAGTAATGTTGCTTCTATATGAAATTCTCCAAATACTACTCAAAATGCAAACACGCGATACAGATAACAATGCTAAATCATAGCGGAGTGTCGCTAGCTGTTTTTGACTTTGCCAGAAATGAGTCAATGGTTATCGCTTCCTTCGTCAGAGGTATAATCACCAATACTACCAGAGTCGCCGACAAGGTGGCCAGAAAATACAACCAAAAGAGACATCTATCGGTGACCTCTGCCACGTCGTGCCAATGTTGTGACCAGTTTTGTTTCTTCATCGTTTCCTGTTGTTTGTCCATTATAGTCCGCAGTTTCTGCAGTATTGCGTCACAGTCTTTCTCCACATTTTGTCCGCCGTACATCGTTGGCGGCACTGAGTTGTTACCGTTCTCATAAGCAATCAGATTATGCTCAGCGTCTTTTTCACCGTTGCAAGACCGATATGAGTTCTGTCGTTCGCTTTTGGTGTCGACGTCGTCGTCGTCATCTTGAAACAACGGTCGCCGAATGAACGCGAAGCATGCAACCGCTTTAATGGCCTTCTGCACGTACTTGGGGACTGGTCGGTCCCTCGTGCCTTCGTTGTGTATGTTCGAAACTAAGACTGATGCAATCACTGATATTGATGTCAATGACATCACGATGGTTATGTAAATACCTGAAAAAAACGATAAGCTAAGCAACAAGTTTACGTCAATGGCTGCGGCATTTGATTCATTCCAACTCATTTGTTCACCCTAATTAACAAGCTAAGGTCCCTGATTGGTTTTCGCTCATGACTGCCGTCTTATGCGAATAATCCAAGGATGAGTTCAGACGCAGTAATCTCACAAAAGAAGCTAGAGTGACCAGGTGCTTCGCAATTGTAATACATGGACACATTTTGCGAGGTTTTGTATGATCTTGCGTTCTCGCAGACCGAACAAATGCTTTATGTCCTAGCTATAGTTTGGGCCCCGCCGCCTGCCACCTGAATAAGCGGAGTGAATCAAGTGCTTCAATGGATATAGTACGCAAGTCAATTAAGATCTTAACTGTTTCAAGCATGGATACAGGGACCTAGGAGTTTGGAACGCCTGCCCTGACCTTGATGCTGCAACGGAGGATAAAATGTTCCGTTGTGAGACACCTAAGTTGGTCGTGAACGTGGATCCGTATCTGGGCCACCATGTTGTGGTTGTTATGACGCTTTGTAAATGTAGTATAGACAGTTGGCGGCGTTCCTTGCTGAGGTCAAAGTCGCAGAGAGAAGTAAAGTAATTCCTCCATCAGCATTCACAGGGAGAAAGACGCTATCAGGCTATGGTTTATGAACCTTATAATTACGACAACCAAGCCTTTTACAGAACAAACTGTGACTTGAAAGACAGATCTGAATAAAAAATCCAAATCGAGTTATCTACTTTTAAATGACGTTTACGCGTTCCCCTTTACCCAGCGTCCCATACAACTTAACGACATTCAACGTTTTGTCGCAGTGTCTACCTTAGCCGCGTCTGTGAATACTTATTTACGGACAGGTTACGTCTCTAATATATATGTAGGCTAAAGGGAAGCACAGGATTTGGACTGACAACTCTTCGTACTAGTGAAAACTATCAACCATGCATTATGTCCGATTTTCTCTTGTCCAATGAGCACGAAGCGTCTTTTACTTAAAACTGGGAATGGAATTATCGTTATACTGTTTTGGAAAATTTAAATCTTCAATGAAGCAAAAAGGAAAAATGATTTGAACTGAAACAACAAAACGTTTTCATAATGAAGACTTCTGTGACGAATGGATTGCAATGATTGACACTTACCTATAAGAGGCACAAAGAAAGAGGTGGCCGGCATGTTTTCGGCTATTAACAACATGAACACCGAGAAAGCTAGTAGCACCGTCAGTCCCAGAGTAACCTTTTCTCCTGAATCCGGCCTCATCCAGAAGCCAAGCAAAGTCAGCGCGGACAGCATCACACACGGAATTATTATGTTGGTCGTGTAATACAAAGTCCTTCTGCGCAAGTGCAAGTAGAAAGTCACATCCGGATAGGGCTCCGGGCAGCACGCATAGTAGACAACGTTACGGCGGGCTTCGAACTTTACCATTTCCCACTCGCCGTTAGAAACGTAGTTTGACAAGTCGACACCTTCGTTCCGTTTGTGCACGTCTACCTAACAATGGCATACAAAAACATCTGCGTCAGTTCATTTTTTGTAGTCTTAAAGCAACTGAGCAGGCATGTCTGATTTGGTTCAAAAATAGCAAATTATAAGCAAATAAAAAGGCTTAGCCATGCAAAAAGTTGCCATCAGCATTTCCTTCCGTATGCTGATAATTATTGCACTTTTCTTTTAAGTGGCAATTCACGCCAAAAGGATACTGAATCTATCGAAAGTATTAAGCGTTTACAAGCCAGGGTGGAATGGCAAACATAAATCTTTCGTGAACATTGTTAAGTGAGTCTCTGTTTATTTAATGTTTGGCGAATCGTTAGCACAAACTCATTGTCACTCTTCAAAAGAAAACCCATGTTGCAGGAGTAAAAACGTACAAGAGGTTTCACAAGTAAAACAGAATCGTGAGTTTTTAAAAGAACCTCTGACGGTGGTGCAGGTAACTGTTCCCGCGTCTCTTACCTGCGTCCCGTCATACGCCCAAGAACCCAGCTTGAGATGGCAGATCTGGTCATCGAACGGAAAATACTTGATGTCTATGATGCACGTGCTCTGGAACTTCACTATGGGCGGCCAGAACACCGTACCCGTATGCTCGACCATGGCTAGAGCCTGCATGTAGCCGCGGTTTTCATCTACGCTGCAACGATACAATTGTAATGTGTCCTTCATAAATGCGTCATGTTTTAACAAACAAACAAACAAACATGCATTAACTGTCTTTGAAATAGGTTTGATATGCATTCTCTGTAATCATCGTCATTCTTCAAGCATTTGAAACAAATTGTTTGAAAACAGCCAACAACCTATGCTGCATTACCCTGTGTTGCGAACGTTTAGGGCCAAGAAATCCACCTCTGTAAGCAACTACTGGGAGTTGGAAGTAACTGGAGCATTTGTGTGGAGAATAGCTCAAAACTTAATACATATTCCTCATTTAAAATTGATTTTGAAATGGAATCCTATCTGTTGAGTGATATGCCTTATATCCTTTTAGCAGCTATGCCTAAATTACGTTGCTCCAACCATAGCTTGCTGGCGTGAACCAAATAAACATAAATTTGTAAAGCTAATGAAAATGTCGGAGCCTATTGCTCAGATTAATCTAATGAAATTTGTATTTCACGCCACTGCCCTCAGGGAAAAGCTGCTCAGCGTCATCCTGTAAATTTTATGTAACATGTAGGCCAAGGACTTAAATGTTGAAATAAATTGATAGATGTAACACAGCCACCCTGAACAACTTTGTGACAGAATGAAGTACTAGCAGGCAACAAACCAGATTTAAGTAAAACCAACATAACATTTCTCCAAACTGGCATTTTAAGGGTAATCAATGTCTTGAATGTCGTTTTAGATATTGACTGTAAACTCATAAAACTGAGTGGTTGTTTTTAAAGTCCCTCATGATCACAGACTGCACGTTTTTGTGTGTACAAATGCAACGTTCTCGCGAACGTTATCACGGCTGTCAAAAATTAAGACTATCTATCTTTTCATGTAACGTCGACTGCGGAAGTTGCTAAAATTATAATCATTTTTGTTTGAGTTTCACTGTATCTTGTCAGCGGTTTTGTCCGTATACCAAAATCTACACGCTCCAAAGAGAACTGAAGTTACAGTAATTGCACTTGATTGGCTTCGCCGGTTCAGCCTGGTCAAACAGTTAAGACGTCTGATTGGTTCACGATGGCGACTTACGGCTTACAGACCAATCGGAAGTCCTACCCAGTTGAACTGGCAGAACTGGCAAGAGTTCCCAACCAGAGTTCCGTCCCTTCAATTTCCTCTTTTCGTAGACCTCCCGACCCCCAAAAAATTAAAGTAAACCCTGAATTTTCAAGAAAATAAGTCAGCCTTGTTGATTCATCAAGTTAGATAGGAACTGACATCCGTGATTTTGATCAAATTTTAGAATATTTGGGTCCACGGCAATGTTAATTTAACTTTGTTTTAAAGGAAAATATGTTTTCTAGTCTCCCACTCCACGTATATCACTAAGTCAAATTAGTTGTGACCATTGTTTGAACTGCAGAAAGCTCTCCAAACTATCACAAAAACTGGTGTGAAAACGTGTAAGTAACACTCTTCAGTTAAAGTTTTGAGACATTGCTACTTGTTGCATTATTTGTAATGGTTATCAACAGAACTAGAAAGTTGGAGATTTCACCAGTATAAGTTATATCTCTTCATCATTCAGTGTGTTAAAAGAGTATGACGTTGTGAATCTTTTCAATTTCTGAGCTTGTGATAGGCAAACGAGGCACCATGTAGAGACATCTCTTGGTTAATAATGTTACGGAAGGAGAGCACAAAATATCGTGATTTTTCGAAAAATCACCCAGCTTAAATTGCGAGGACGTTTCGAATATCAAATGCTTCAAGCTGCATCTAGGTACACAACAAACGTCAAATTGCCTTCCCTTGTGTTGTTACAGGACAAAAAGACTGCAGCTACGACAACGCTCAACACTTACCTATTGTAGAGGACAATGTCTGGAAGCCATAATAGTGAGCAGGGCACTCGTAGAACCTTAAGTCCGTTGTACTTGGCCGGATCCCATATTAGTTTTTCATCCACCCACTCCTGGTCTAGCCATACGTGGATCACAAGTACTTGGTTCTTCTCGTCCTACACCAAAATATGGCGATGAGATCAGTGAGGGTAGTTTTATTAACAAATTCAAGTTTCCCGGGGTGCTTAAGTTTGGAAAAGTCTGATGGTCTTAGAACTTTGAACTGTCCTAGATCGGCTCAATGTTTTAGCTCTGCCCATGATCCACGGTTATCCAAGGTCGTCGCAATTTTAAATTCCCTCAGATCGACAAAACCTTCCCGGGCCTTATATGGCGAAAGCTTGCCTTTAAAGATGGCGGACTACTACTGTATTCTGGGTAATCGCGTTTACGGGAAAACTATGTACATGTCTAATATGATATGTAAGGTTTCTTTTAGAAAATTTGATCACTGGCTGTACTTAATTGACTTCGCCCGTTCAGCCGGGTCAACCAGCGATATCTGGTGTCAGAATAAATATTGATTAAGTAATTAGTAAGAATAGATCCATTATAAGTTGCCCAAAATTTGTGCATATGTACTTTTAAATCATGGGGTCAGACTTGTTGACATGTATTTTAACGTCAAAATCTATTTTTAGATGGTGTTTACAACTTTGGGTTCTGGGGTCAAAGTACTCTAGAGATTCTAGAATATTCTGAGAACAAATTGTAACAGCCAGTAATATGAGTGGATAAGATCATGTGGTTTTTATTAGCCAATCACTAAATAAGTAGAATGCTATATTATGGGCTGAAATCAACAAGATAATTAGATGCGCTATAGTAGTTGAAGTATAAAGACTTGCTACGGTGTACAGAAGCAGTTTTACGACAGAGCCATCTCGTGGAAGATTCTAGAAGGGATCTTGGCAAGGGCAAGGGTTAACGAACAGGAAGTTAACTAAGAGCTTGTCACTTGCATTGTGGGTAGTAAGATACTACCTGAAGTGTTGCGTCATCAGCCAGAGACTGTGACCAGCAAGAAGAATCGCAGGTAGAAAAAATTGCCTGCAAGTGTTGCATCACCAAAGACGGTGACCAGCGAGCACACTGTCGCTATACAGTGTGTGTAGTTCGAAGATTCATCAACAGGACAGACATCCAACAAGTGGAGAGTCCTAGCTTGGATAGCAGATAAGACATTTGATTGTTTTGGTAGTTTTATTAAAGTAATTTTTAAAGAGGGCGCTAGCGTAGTTACTCTTTGTAGTTGATTACGTAATTAACAATAGGTTTCATTTGTCTAATTAGGGGTTATCATGTAATAAATTAATTACTGGATTTGATTATTCACTTTCCATCTACGCACAATCTCAAAGCATAGCTACATTTTAAACAAACCCACAGTCAATCATTTGACATCTGGGTAGAGTTCACTAGAGCCGCGACTAGAAAATTTAGCCAAAATCACGTGTTCTAATTTAGAATACACAATAATATCTCGTGAAGTCTAGCTTTTTAGCGAGATTCAAGCGTATGCCTAGAGTTACTGATTGGTGTGTATGTAGGACAACTTCCTGATGACAAACCAATCACGTGACTTTGCCAGTAGTCCCAGAAGAGCTGGCGAAGACAATCCAGTTCAGCCATTGAAAATTTTAAAACAACGCCAAGCGTAATTTTTGCAAGGACCTACCACGTCAAATATCTGGTTGAGAGTGAGACCCAAATGCACCTTGACTGCAGTGGATGCGTTGAGCACCGGGCGAACCGCCTTCTGGTAACCGGTCATCAAGTACTGCAACAGTCGCTGCTCGTCCGTGTCACGTCTAGCGTTCTCTATGGACTGGGTGTGGTTGGCAAGGACTGCAATTATACAAAAGAGTTTTAATCTTCTTGCTATGGGTCAAATATGTTCCAATGTTAAACACTTTTATGGTAGCAAAACTCGGAATGGGAAAAAGAGCTTTTTAGAGACCTAGTTGCCATCAAATATAACCATGACCACGGGTGCTCTTGAGATCCAAAAATCTGAATTCTGTCTGGGACTATCGCACATAACCTACCATTAACAAAATCCCCAAAGATCGAGCCGTTTTATGACGTGACATCCAAGATTAGCCAGCAAAATCGTCGCGAGACGTCGGTTGGTCATTTCGTTGATTCAACAATGATAACAAAGTAGCATAGTTTTTACTTTTTTTTTGAAAATGGAGTCGGTGGTGACGTACTTTTCTTAAGACTGTCACTTTTACAAAAAAGACATTGGTTCAAACTGATGCGGGTTACCGTTTTTTTTTTCAATTGGTAAGCTCAGGTTTCAAAATGAGTCCAAGTGGAAATGAGAATCAACTTTGCTTTTTGGACTAATTGGCGGCTTTTAAGGGGCCATGCGTTTTAAGTCGGTGGCGAGAATTACAACGAAACGCTCTTTCACCAACAGCTTGCTATCATGTCATTCCGTATGGTTCAAAATTACTATGGCATGAGTTTCAGGGGTTTTTTTGTTTCCAAGAATGAGTATTAGGTTACGACGTCGCGTTCGTTATTCATCGGCTTTTGCAGTTGTAAGCACTTGCGACGCATTCACTTTCCGAAAGTAAAATAGATGGCGCTCGATACAGGTCATTTACAGATCATTGGCTCAGCGTGCATCAATTATTGTATTTAGCAACTTCTCGTCAGTGATAGCTCGGTTTTCGAGTTACTATGTTGTTAAGAATTTATCGGGAATAGACAGTTCTTACAATTTAGTAAGATGTATTCATCAACAACCTGACTTAACATAAATATATGCGGTACGTACAGGGTATAACCTGTCCAAAACATAGTTGAATGGTGAACTCCGAAACATTAACCTCACTAAATTATAGATATTCTATCAAATAAGAAAATACATGTATTTTTATGACTGCGTTATCATGAGTCATACACGCAATTACTGGCTACCCTCCCGTCTAGTGGTCAACAGCCAAATGGTCAGAAAAAACATGGAGAGAGCTAGTTGTTCACACATGAATTTCATAGTGTTTTTGTCATCATCGTCATCATCGTCATCACAATTATCACCATCATCATCATCATCACTATCATAATCACCATCATCACTATCATAATCACCATCATCACTATCATCATCACCATCATCATCATCATCATCACCGTCACCATCTTCATCACCATCACCATCATCACCGTCACCATCACCATCATCATCACCATCATCATCATCATCATCAGCATCATCATCATCATCATCATCATCATCATCATCATCATCATCATCATCATCATCATCATCATCATCATCATCATCATCATCATCATCATCATCATCATCATCATCATCATCATCATCATCATCATCATCATCATCATCATCATCATCATCATCATCATCATCATCATCATCATCATCATCATCATCATCATCATCATCATCATCATCATCATCATCATCATCATCATCATCATCATCATCATCATCATCATCATCATCATCATCATCATCATCATCATCATCATCATCATCATCATCATCATCATCATCATCATCATCATCATCATCATCATCATCATCATCATCATCATCATCATCATCATCATCATCATCATCATCACCATCATCATCATCATCATCACCATCATCACCATCATCATCACCATCATCATCATCATCACCGTCACCATCACCGTCACCATCATCATCATCACCATCATCATGACCATCACCATCATCATCTTCATCATCATCGGCATCATCATATTAACATCACCATATTTACATCACCATATTTATTTCCATCGTTATAATTAGTTTGTGATCATCATATTCTACGTGATCATCGACCAGTTTCAGGTTCACTTTGTACTTCTATTTGATTTTGCCTTGTTATACATAGTTGATTGGATTATTGGCTCGCCAGTTAAAGTGCACGTGATATGAGAGAGACGGCGCGACTAGCTAAGTTGAGAACCATGGACAGGCACACATATATCACCACTTCGGAAATGATTTTTTAAATTTTCGTAGGTTATACTTCTCTGCATGATTGATATGTGTCAACGTTTCTGTTATGTTTCGGAATATTTTATTTCGTTTAGTTCATGTGTATTTTTTAACATTGTGCGTGTTGCCTTGAAGGGACATTGGCCGAGTTTGTGATGATTGGGTATATTAAGCACCCTATCGACAAGTATGTGTATTTGTGCAGATATCTACAAAATTATAGAAATTAACTTTGTAAAAGTATATATTTGTTAAGTGTAGGAAGCCTGTAAAATTGTATTTTTTTACCCTTTGCCAATCTGATGTTAATTGGGTCACGTGACAATATTTACAAATGTTTAAGGTGAAATCTCAAGAACATTGTTACTGATCATTTCGTTTTCGTTTTATAACTTTTGAGTTTTCAAAAAATCATAGAAGTCCCATTTTGATAACTCCTCGGACAAAAGTGGACCATTTTACAAGCACCTCTTGGTAGTATATAAAGTAACTGAAAGTTTCATATGAATCGTGTTGGCCAGTTCTGAGATATACCGTTCCGAAGTTAGCCAGATTTGCATTTTTCTTGGGTACTAAACGCACATAACCTTAATACTCATAATCGCCGATTGCGTCCCTTCTGCTTTAAGTAATGAAGGTTAAACAGTTATCTTTGATGAATAGTTTTGTTATTTGGGCGGTATGCAAGTGAAATTTCTATAACACTGATGACAATTTTCCAAACTATACGTAATTAAAAACGAAGACTTAGTTTTGCACACACCCCTCACAACTAAGCTCACACACCCAAGACGGGAAAGGAAAAACGGAAAACATGTGCACGTACGTAACCTGCTTCAGACTTGCAAAATCTTTTAAGCGTGTGCACAGCGCTTACACAACTGAGTTTTACTGAGATTTATTACCGTTGTATTCCATTTTAACAAGAAATATGGGCCTTTAATCGCGACAAAATAATCTACTCTTCAATTTATGAAATTCCATCACGATCCCTGGAAGGCATGAAATCACTAAAAACTCATGCGGAGTTGTGCACCATGCGTTTTCCGCTCTGGTAGCTGCTTTTTGCTGACAGGTAATTGGTTGTCTGCCTTCCCAATCAGCCAGTCTGTTTCCATTCATTCCTGGAGCGTTCAATTAAGCTTTTTATAAAGATAAAAGTCTTTCATCGCGGAGCAAGCAATCTCAGTGTAATAACTGGTAATCATTAGTGCCGGAGGCGCTGCTGATCTGATTGCTTTAGGCTTTTTACTTCTGATCGCAGATGGTTGGTAAGATGTTTGTGTCAGGAGCTGCGATTACTCGGTTCTTAATGAACACAGTTTTTAATTAGTCCCCGTCAAAGTAAGAACTACACACCGTGTGTGACGATTATTTACACTGACGAAACCGACAGACGCGAACGTCCAATCAAATATTTTAATTTTTGTGTTGCTCATTAAACTACACTTAGAAACCTGAAGGAATGCCTATCGGATACTTCGAGGAATTTATACGAGATGTTTGTACTTTTATAATATTTTTCTTTTTATTTTTTTTTTATTTTTTATAATATCTTTTGATTAGTGACATTCATTGTTTCCTGCGTTTTTTAAAGGAAATGGCAAGGTGCAGTAGCTTTAATTAATCTCGTGTATTCGATTAGAAATTTGTTCTTCTCGTTGAAATTTAGCTGCAATGTTCAACCCTTGGACACATTGTAAGGGAAATGTCGTTCTTATCCAGAGTTTAAAACGTCGTTATTCCAGGGGTCGGTTTCATGAAAAGGTGAGTTAAGAAATTTGGTCTTACGCTCCACACACCTATTTTAGAAAAGGAGTTAAATATCACCTGAGCAAAAGTGCAGTCTCTGATATTGTATCTGATATTTGCCGAGATAATATCTTCAAATTATTTCTACATTTTGACCCGCTCAAATTCCTTGGCTAACCTTTTGTCTGCATTTGCGAAGTGGAAGCGTATGACCAAATTTCTGCCAGTCTCAGGGACTTTCATGAGACAGGCCTCGTTTGAAACGCACTCTCCATTTCCCAATAAAGACTACGTCATCTACTTTAGTTCAACAGCTACCCACGTCGCAATCAAAATATTATTGATTCTTGTCTCAATGTGTAACTGTATCGACACCACAACCTTTCTACAACCCATAGCTGTTTCAAGCATGTGCTTGACTGGACACTACCTGTCCACCTGTTTAATTTGAAAACAGCTGGTAGTCAGGTAAATACCTGTGCATTCGCAGACAATGTCAAATACACACATAGACAATCTTGGAAATGTTGCATTAGTGTTGACTGCGGTGACATCATGTTTACATCTGTCACTGTTTATCGCCGATCACATCTTCCCACCGTCTATAAGCGGAACTGCTATAAAAACGGAGATGTAATATGCTCCTGGGGGTATAAGAAATTAGCTGGAACGAATCCAATGCTGCGTTCACACCAAATGGATATAACTTTCAAACCCTGAAGACTCAGTGTACGGTCTCTTTGTATTTCAATGGAGCATAGGACAAGTATTTTACTTTACAACAAAGCCAGTATGATGGTATCCAAATACACAGTTGTAAAAGCATGACCGGTTGAGTATACGGAAGAAATTTAGAGTTATTACAGATAGCCTATAGTTCACAGTGTCGACGGTAGCAGTTACGAAATAGTGTACTTCTAGAAATTATAATACGCTTCAGATGGCGTGAACACATTCGTATTGGAAAGAGACTACGTCACTGACTTCAGATCGAGCGGCAAAGCAATTGTTTCATAATGGAGGGGATACCTTCCGCACCTAATCACGTACGTGTATCTACTAAACTAAAGTTGCAGAATATTAATCCGATTTAAGGTATTATTTTTTCAAAATAGGAAATTACACCAAAGTACGAAAATTGCATCCAGCCTTTGGCTGGAACAGGTCCGACTATCTATCATACAACGCTGTGCAATTGTACAGCAGTGTCCTGCCTCAATGGTTCTTTAAGAATTGTCTTATAGGCACAGTGCACCATCTCTGGCTTGTTTTCATTTGAGACACGCCGACTTCGTCATTTCGCAAGAGTTACCTCAATTCTGAAGACCTTGGCACACCCGAAATTAGCCGTTACATCTTAGAGCTAGAACTGCAAATTATTTTTCATGTTTATGTCCTACTTGGGTATAAACTCAATTAAGTGTGATAGTGCGCTCAATATATGAGGGTTTACGCAGATTGACGCGTCCAGTTTCGCTTTTCATGACACCTAGATTCTACTGTAGCTAAAAACGCAAACTTGGGATTTCGAATTTTCTGTTCTGTTATAGTACGAAATCAAAACAATTGTTTGGCTGGAGTTTGGCAGATGAGTTTCTAGTCTACGTTCTTACTTGATTGCCCCTGTGAACCTATAAATCCGAGTCTATATTCGAAATATCGCCGGATTTGAACTCGTGTTTGAAGTTATTTAAGGGACATCAAAGGTTCGTACTTAAGTAGGCAGTGTCAGATATATCAAAATATTTTGCACTGAAGTATGAACGTGAGTTTCTACCTTAGTTACACAAGACCTTCGTCATGTTTAAACATGGAGGATTTTATTGTTTACTGGAAAAACACTACAGGGGTTTTGGATTTTATTGTGATTTACAGATGAAATAGTTTCAGTTTAGACTACATCATAGATTTTGAAAATCAAGGCCAGTCTTGTGAAAATTAAACAGTCAGACTCTAAACTGTTCACCTTCCGCGGAAACTGAGATTCATTTATTTTGGGATTGGTCTGTTGTATGACCTCAATGGAGACTGGTTGAAGCAATTGTTTGATAGCGAAATATTTATTTCTGCGAAGGAAACATTGTTTGGTTTTCCAGGCGCCGGAGATAAAATGCTTGTACGCACTCGGAGCTTTTTGCTAAGTTAAGCATTATTTATATAAGCTGAAACTAAATGTCCACATTTGAACAGTTGCAAAGATTTGCCATGAACTACTATAAAATTGACTAGATTTATAAATGTACAAATCATGACTTCCGAATAAGAGGCCAAGGTATGGAGGACTGACACACGAATAGGTGCACACCTGCATACGTTGTATATAGGTGTATTTTGTTATGCAATAAAGATATCTGGTTTAGTTGATGACCAATTGGCACTGTTCAAAGATTAGAATCTCGAGGAATTTATCTTGTGGCTTTAAGTTACTACCTACGGTAATTTCATTCCCAAGGCTTGAATTTCCTCAATCGAGGTTGTGCAGCTACTGTAGGTGTCGACTTATTCGAGAAATAAATAGTCTTTTCCGTGAAAGATTCACAGTCAATCACAGATTACGTTACAATAACATTCAAAGATTTCTGGCTGATGTCAATCTACCAAAATCGTTGCTTGTATTTATTATGAAACTCGTAGCATCAGAAGTTTAAGCTAGGATACCGGCGTCTAGGTTTTGTTGTGAAGAAAAACTAATGTCCAGCGTACCATGTGTTCAAAGATTATGAACATGTTTAAGAGACACCATGTTTAAAGAAGAAATAACCAAGTATTCCACAAAGTAATGTCTATTGTTATGTTATGTTTCAATTTAGTTTTGTAGTACGTTCTTTTAAACTATAAAAAATCTAATATCGAAGCATACAACTTCACCGATCGGATTGATTTTGTAAAAAACACTCCACAAGCGAGAAACACAGCGGTGCTTGAAACGACTAATCGCACGCTCGTCTATTTCCATTTGGTGATAGAAAATGTTGAAGATGTACTGAATAAATCTCTGACAGTAAAAATAAGCTGGTTGTCGCCTTGTGTAGCTGGCTTAAAACGAAACTGAAATTAAACCTTTTATTCTCATAAAAACTGGCCTCACAATATTCCTTGCTGTGACTGGGTCCTATGTGCATTAGGAACAAGAACATCAAAACAATCAGCGGTACAAGAAAACGCTTCAGAGTTTATTGGGGGTGGCCAACCCTACAGTTGCGTGACCTGGTTGCGAACTCATTCGGTAACAATTCAAGTGTGAGCGTAGTGTTTTTAAACCCCAAGCCCTTCGGTCAAGAGCTGTACAAACAGCGACGAAACGTCCCACCATGCGCGCACTCAGCCTTTAATATGGGGGCTCGGATTTCAGAAAATGCGGACCGTTTACAAACAAAAAAGCGGGAAGACTAGAAAAAATGGAGGACCACGTTTGGAGCCGTAAATGTGCGTTTATGCCATTTTAGTGGACTTTTGTCTCGTTTTCTCGGACTTTTTGTTTCTCAGAGGCGGACCTTTTTGCCTACTTCGCCAAATGGGGGGCTCCTTTGAGTCCCCCGAGCCCCCCCCCGGGTGCGCATGCCCATTCAATAGTAGAATCGTAAACGGCCAAAAGTTTGAAGGTAGGGCTTTAGTCTGTTTTTAACAGCATTGCAATTCAGAGGCTGTTTTTTGAAAGTGACTTAAGACTTAACACAGACATTTGGTCTGACCCTCCCACTTCTCAATTTGCTAAAGAGGCTTAGTCAAGTAATTTTGAGAGGATCACAGTCTATAAATAATTTATGGAAATTATCTAAGTAGCTAGCAGCTATATGCATACTTTCACATAATTTGCACTTTTGCTGAAGTGAGATTTAATTATTTTTCTGAAATAGTTGTGTGGAGCGTAAAACCAAGTTTCTGACTTGACTCAAAAAATAATGTCACTTTTCATAAAACATATCCCAGGACCCTGGGTCTAATCTTTGTACCCGAAATTGAACTCGAGATTATTTTATGACATTTCCGTTCTAATTTTGAGCGAACTCGAGATGGGCTCCGGGTCTAAACTGGGATTAAACAATTACCCACGATGAGCCATTACGTACTGGATCACAGGAAAATAGACACTTATCGTTAGTTAGAATACAAAATCTGGCCCATAATCATTTCAATTTCGATTTCGAGTAATAACCTTTGTCCCCGTAGGCCCAGGTCTTTACAATGCGGGGATAAAGGTGGTATTCTGTGATCAGCCCCATTCCGAAATCGAGCTCTCAACCTCAGTAGCCGCAGTCGAATTCTTTGCTACGTGTAGCAGAAGTAAAACTCAGTCGATAAATGGAAGGGTAAAAGACTATTCCTGGCCCAAGCTAATATCCTCCAAAGGCCCATCCCATCTTGACCTAAAATCGATTAGACCCTTTCAAATAATTTATTTTTTTCCTTGCCCTATCCTCACTCCTCGTCGATGAGGTTGGTGGTTAAACATCATGCTTCTAGAGTCTCTACCGCCGGGGGCGCTCTGCTTTGATGCATTTCGTTTTCATTGCTGAAAAAAATCGAGGGACGGACAAAGTGATCAAACTTTATAATGATTTAGGCCTAATTTCCAGGACTGTGTTCGAATAAAAGCAGCCGTGTTTGCAACATGATCTTTTTTCCAAAATCTTTTGAAGAGTTTCACCTATTTTAAGTCAAGGCATACCGTAACCACATGCACTGTTTCTGGAACTAATCCCAACGTGTTCTTCTCAACCATCGATTTTCTTTTGTTTATCTCACAGGCGGCTTCTGTATCTGCGTGTGTTTCAAACGGTCGCTTTTTATTTGGCGGTGCGTTAAAGAAAAAACGAAAGGCCGGACATATGTTATCGCTTTTCAGAATCTAAATCATACCGTATGCAAGTTTCGGATAAAGCGTGACGTCATGCAGCCGTCCATTCGTTCTAATTCGTCTATCCCTTGTGTAATTAAATGATCAATAATAAAAATTGTTTAAAACGAGGCCAAAATAAAACATATACTTGTACGTTAAATGGTTTTCTATTTAGCACTGGCACGATACGGCCGACCTCAGTGGACATTTATTCTGCCACGTTGTTCCCCCCCCCCCAAAAAAAATAAGTCAAGAAAATGTTTCGATTCTAACATTGTTTCTTCAGTATCTTTCGTAAAATAAAACTTGCGTTTAAATGTTATTCATTTAGGTGTTGGGGAACATAGAATTGAAATGTTCGCAAAATGCTGTCTTGAAATAGCAGAGCGACGCCACACTCATTTTAATGGACAAATGCAACACATGTCCGTCTTGCTTCTTTATATGTAAATGTACAAGTCACTGCCTCATGTGCTTGTTATACGTGCGCGCACTCATCCTTCTATATGGGGGGCTCGAAAACCTGGCGATGTGGACCTTTTACTAACAAAATAGTCGATAGTCGATCGAAAAAAAGGGAAAAAACAGTACTTAGATCGGACATGTACGTGCTATGAACTGTGCGTTTCCGCCTTTTTAGTGGACTCTCGTTTTCTCGGGCTTTTTGTTTCTCTGAAGCGGACCTTTTTGCCACTTCGCCAAATGGGGGCCTCGTTCGAGCTCCTCGAGGCGAGCCCCCCTGAGTGTGCGCATGTTACATGTATGTAATTCCTCTCTGTAATGCGGGAAACTTCGTATAATTGTATTTCCAGTTGCAATATTGATACCAAGTGTCGCAGATTTTGTAGAAATGTTGACAAAAAGGCAAATATCAGTGCTGATTATATGCGTCTAGTGTTTTTATTGTAAAGCAAGGGTAAATGAGAATGAGTAATCAAGAATGTTTGAAACGCCATGACTTGCCAAGTGGTGAGCTGAATCAAGCACCATCGCCTTGCTCGTTTCAGGTAGCATCAACTCGATTTTCAAAAAAACACACAGATCAGAGACATGCGTGCTTCTTTGGCCTCAGCTGACCGGAAATTCATCAGTTCAGTAAAATCTCTATTGTAATTGCAATTACAATCTTAGTATCGTTACGAACACCCAGTGTTCTCTAATACAGCAGTGTATTGACAAGCCCTTAGGGAATACAACCAATTTGTTGGCGGTTTAAGATCTCATTAGAGTTAATCTGCCTCTGTCATTCGGAACAAAAATAATGAAAAGTGTTTTGTACCAACTATTGTTCACTTAATGAGGATGCGACGATCAACACAATTTAGATGATAAATTTTAATCTGGGAAGCGTGCCTCGCAGCGCAAGACACTGGCGATATGCGTGCAGCGAGAAGTGTTATAGCGTGGACATCGATTTCGTCCCATAATTCAACATTCCAGCCTAGTCGACTAATCGTTTCATTTGCGACAATTTGGCAAGTGCACGCTAGCAAAGTGCGGAGCTTATTCGCGGAACAGGTGTGATTTCACGTCATGAACTAGCAAGAAATTATCTTTATAGAGCGTAATCTATCTACATGCCTCATTTCAAGAAAAGCACAGCTTCGGAATTCTTATACATTCTTCATGTAGAAGAGGCTTGCTTTATTATTAACTAAAAATTTTTAAATTCAACTTTTAAAAATAAATCTAAACGTTACTAAATGAATAATATTTGTAAGTTTAGTTTGTTTAGTAAGGAAAACAGATTAAAGTCGACCAAGGAACCATCGTTTGATTTCGACCACTTTTCGTTAAAAATTGGTCTCAAGTTGGCGCGAAGAACGATTTCTGGACTAGAAAAGAACTACGCGCGCTTGAGACTATGTTCGGCACGTGAAATAACGCGCCGTGACAACCAATTTATTGAGCCAGGTCTCAAGCAATAACGACCTTTGAGTTCTCCACAATCACACGAAGCAACTCTAATCCGGGTGAACACGTTACAGGGCCTGTCGTGTGTTCCGTAGACGTGAAGATCTCGCCAAAACACAAGATGACACGAGGCTTCGCAAGATAATTTCATGTATTAAAAGCGAAGCGTGTGCTCACACTAACTTCCTTCGCGAGATTCTTGTGTCTATGGAACTAACCCAGATTTTCTGCGTCATGTCCCCTAAATCGAAAATTTTCTTACGAAAGGGGGTTTTTAGCCAACTGATTCGCTAAAGGCAAAGGTTCACTTTGTCTGTAAAAGAAAAGAAACTTCCTGAAACGCCTTCACTGACAACTAGTCATTTGACATATGTTTGCAGACCTTTTAATGATAAAAGCATTAGAAATGGATTTTCTTTTGCTATAATTTTCATGTGTGCTTGTTCTGGCACGTAAAACGATTCCTAATGTGAGAGAGGGTTCTTTTCTGATACGTATTCTCCTCATGGAGGCTCGTTCGTGGTGAGCGCTCTTTCGGAAAACCATGTTTTTTGGAGAGTTACCCGTCGGCTGTGGAGAAATTTCTCTAAGCATGATCCACTGGGGTACAGTTAGATTGCCAACCCAACTGCCTCCACAGTCACTTGAATAGGTTTGAAATTTAACAAAACAGTCGCGATGCATCCAACGACGAGTGACTTCCCCTGTACAGCTAGAAAGCGTTTCTTGCCTAGTTCAATGAACACCTGTGAGATGTCGTACGTGTGCGCAACGTTATTTGCTCGATCAATACATATATGACGATACACACAGCTGCAAAACCTGTCTCTGTGCGCTTGTAACATTAGGATATGCTATCATTTGTCTTTCTTTGGGACATTCTACCTAATGGTACAGACAGAGCCAGTTTTGGGTGAATTCGCCATAACAGACTTTGGTATCGGTTTAGGGAAACTGGTTGTAAATAGCACTCATTTGCGCGGCACGTGCCGTCACTTTAGGTGGGAATCGCCATGAGCCAGCATCTTGGTTGTTGACAACTTAGAGTGATGTCTCAGCGCTTATAATCGACCAGAATTGCGGGATTATGCGGTTCATTTGCAACATTTAGCTACGACTGAACAAGTTAATGGAATGGCTTACAGATGTATTGATAGATCCAATAATTAAATACAGCAGTAGTAGGCCTGTCAGCGCATGAAAAGTCTGTATATAATCTTTTAGCCCTGATCCTGTATTCGTGCGTGTGCGCGCCTGTGTATGTGTGTGCGTGCGTGTGTCACGAGATGTATTTCTGCTGGGGAATATCGGTGCACGAAATGAAAATAGCGACTAACGTTGAAGTCATGTTATGCGACAGGTGTGGGTAAAATCATCGACGATATGCGGAGATTTTCAGGACGAAATTGATTTAGATTTTTATATTTAAGAAGAAAGATTTTCGGGAATATAAAATCGCATTTTTTCAAAAACCTTTCTCTGGGTAGATAATGAAGTAATCTGTCGATCAAGTTTTCGAGTTTTTTTTTTGAAATTGTATATCATTTGATATCAGTCCCAGCTCTTGGAGAGGGCGGCGTTTGTGGCGTAACATCTTCCAGTTTTTCTAGTGCCTGTGTTCTTTTCTTAAGGAGCCAATAACAGAAAAAGTCTTTTCGTGTTTTTGTGAATTTGTACAACCTTTCTATATTGAGGAAGGTAACCTGGTGATGGAAAGAAGATGGCCTTATGATGGAATTTCCTGTCACTCTTTCCGACATGTTTAAACATAATATACATTTTCATGTGATCAGCGTACTTTTCATGTTAAGGAGCGCTACTCAGACGGTGTCCTTTCTTAAAGGGGCTGCCTGGGGAAATTGCTCTTTTGCACTTTGTGAATCCGTCACTGAATAGCGGAATATAAAAAAAATCAAATTAGGATGAAGACTACAGAGTACGTTCTTGCAAAGCACAAGGTCATCAAGACAAGAGGCCGAGGCAACCAAAACAGTATTGCTTTTCAAGATCGTTTTTGATGAAGAGGGGGGTATTCTTGAGAAACTGGCTTTGTTAATCAGACTGTCAGGAAGACTCTCGATTTCAATGTACACGAGTTCAAAGCGCATGCAGTGTTAATCGTGAACAACTGTGACAGGCTATACTACTGGAATGAACCAGAATTCGTTTTAACGCAAAAACATTCTGAAAACTTTGTGGGGATGACCTTCAAACTTCCAGTTACCTAGGATAACCGTCAAACACTTGTATCCGAGCGTACCCCTTCGGGACTTGCTTCAAAATTCCGTTTACTGTGAACTTTAAATAAAAGTCTTGCAAATTAACAACCAGCAGTTAACTCAAAGTTCGTAATGTGCCGGTCTTCAGTGTTTACGTTGTGTTGCCAACTGCTGACCCAACATCTTAAGGGTTATTTTGTTCAGATGAACTGCTATTGCACATGTTTTTATGGATATACGAGACTCGAATGACTTATAGACGATTTTCACTGTTATAAGCTGGCAAGGAATTGATGATACTTCGGTGAATTTCGATGCAGACTCAAATCCGGCAGCGTCTCTGTCATCCTGTCTCAAATAACAAAAATCATTAGGTGATTTTTGCCATTCGGAAATTACTTTCTAATAAATTGGTGTTTCGGTGAATATCTACGTAGGGTGATGAAACTCGCGCAGTTTGATATTATTTTACATGCTCCTGGAGGCATCCTTCTGAAACTCAAGTAGCCGTTTTCAACAAAGAATTCAGACAGACAGACTCTTCGGCAGTGTAAGAGGGCCCCTGGAAAAAAAATCTTTCAAAGTATAAACCTTCAAAGCGTGATCATAGATTTTCCTCAAACTGATCTCTACACAAATGAATTTTGGCCTGAGACCCACATTTGGTAATAGGCGACACCATAATCGAATTCCGACACGGTATCCCATCAACTCATTCCGAGGTGAGAGTGTCTCTCCACGTACTTATTCGGATCCCGTATCACGCGGTAGGGGTTTGCTGTAATACCTCTATACCTCTAAAGAATGCTTTTGGTAGTACATCTTTTTGGCATCCTAAAAAGTAGAATCCGTAAAAGATACCCCTACTGGTCAGAATCCTACTATAACAGTACATATGTCTAAAAAGTGACCCTTTCTTGCGAGACTTTGTTGAAGCTTGGTTACAAAAGTGGTTGCGAAAACAAGGCTGCTCCCCTCCCCCCCCTTCCCCTCTCAATAGTTATCACGCCGATGGGAAGATGGGTGCAAAATTAACGACGATCAGTGTGAGGTTGAAGTGGTGGCGAGAGGGGAGAATCTTACTTAGGTACCCTTCCCCTTTAGACCCCGTTAACGTTTACCGGTCCTTCGAAAGCGACCAAGGCCGTAATAAAAACAGTTGTCGGGGATCTGGTGTCGACCTCGGGTGGTGGCGGAGGCGAAACTAGAGTGATAAGTGGTGGTTGCGTTCTCACATTTCATGCGTGCACCCAGCCTACAAAATTGGGGGTCTCGAATTTCTCGATATGGGTGCCTTTTACCGAAGAAAATCAACGAGGACTAAAAAAATATAAAGGCGCCTACGAGTTGTGTATCTGCGACGCTTTCCTGTGTCCTTTGTGGACTTTTGTGTCGTTTACTCGGACATTTTTTCACTGATGTGGGCCTTTTTGCCCATTTCGCCAAATTGAGGGGCTCGTTCGTCGCCCCTGAGCTCCCCCCCNGTTTTCATCAAGTTATGTTTTGTTAAACACCATATTCACTTAACAGACCCAATGAACAGTCTCGACTTGGCTGCGATAACCTCCAGCATCAGACGGAAATAGAATTCCGTGGTACGAAAGGTAAGCTGCTATCTGAAAAATACGACTATCGATGATATTCGTTTATAGGTGTTTCTACGCACACCCATCAGCCATTAAGTCAAACGTTTCTGATACTCTTCACTAGATAGGTGCTTTCAAGATGGGTGACTGTGGCGCAGATGTTGAGATCAAAATCTATGTTGCAATTCAAAGTCATGCGCAGCTTTTCACAGCACAATTACAGACGTGTTTGATCGATTATATATCAACAACAGTTGTTTCAGGTGGTCCAGATATTCCTGATGTTGTGCGTTAATAGCATCTGTATTTAAAAAAAAAAAAAAAAACAACACCTCGGTATAAAAGACATTGCTTTGGATGCATGTTGATTTTGGAATGACACTTTTACGCGAAAGAAGACAGAAATAAAGTATTATAAATTAATTTTTCTCTCATTAGTGTGTCTAGGATGTCATGAGGGAGGGCCAACTACAATTTTAGAAGGAAATGTCAGCATTAAAAGCCCCTAAAAACGACAAGCTGGCAGCTATTTTGGATCATGTCCGTTGGGAAGGGGCTGTGGTCCCTCGCCCGAAGTCCGTCATTCGCAAGTGGGCATAAAATGAGCTCTTAGATATTTTTAAGAACGTCGTTTACAAAAAGGTCATTTATGCACAATTTGTATGGACTACCTGCGCTATATGCATACCACACTTTTCCACGGCAGGTACATGTGTATAATAAAGAAAATATGGCTTTCTATTGGCACGACTACGAAGAATCCAGAATTTGTAACAAGCGCTTTTAGCACCAGCCTCTGGGTTGTTCAATTTGCCTCCCATTTTATAGTCAACGAATTATTTCCTTGCAAAAGAATGTAGAGTAGTTCGTAACGGCACAGCACCAAGCCATAAAAAGGACATCGACGGAAATCACAATACAGTTCGAGCGACAGAATTTCACCGGGCAATTACCGCGAAATTATTACCTTTAACTACGAGACATGCAGAGAAAATTAAGCTAGTTTGCACAGGTTAAGTGTTATCTGTCTGACAGTCTCGAACTCATAAACGCTTGTGGGAAGTGGTCAGAAAAACAGCGACACTTGAGGGGTGTGCCACGCCCATTGAAGAGACATTACGGTCGAGAAAAATGTTATTCAGAGATCAATCTTAGCTCGGAACCAAATTCACAACCCACGAGGTGGTAGTCAACCGCTCTGCCGCCAGAGTTACCTCCAACCCGTTAAACGAGTATTTTAGCGCATAATTATATTAAGTTCACAGGTAAAGTCACCGGCCTTGATTTCAGCTGATGTCTGGCAGACAACGCTGTCAAAGGCGTGAGTTGACGATCTATTATAGAACCACAGACGACAACGGCTTGTATTGTACATAATTGTTCTGGCCAAAGCCAATCTTCAAGAAATCTATCTCAACCAGCAATAATCTCTAAATACGATTGTCCATCGTAGAACTGGCAACGTTCCTATAGTTGCGGATTTCTTTGGCTTATGTAGAAAATAGTTGACAGCAGATTTTTTTTAGGAATAATTGGCAATTTGAGGAAGGTTATTGGTGAGGAAAGGATGCGTGGCGACGAGGGAGGAGCGGGGGGGTGAGAACTTTTAGGGAGGAGTGATATTGGAAGAGTTGGGGGGAGGATTTGGTGGCTACTGGGATGTATGGAGTGCCAAACTAAGACTATGCACCCTAACAATCGCTCTACCCTCACAAAATATATCTCATTTCACTTGTGTAGTGTAGAGAGCCCTCTTGGTGAGATTGCTTTTTTCAAAACGTACATTCGAAACCCTTCGCAACAACAAACACCCCTCGCTTAAAAATAGAATATGTAAACATTTTTCTCGACGTGATCATCTAGAGTAGAACTTACAGGTTTCAAGAAAGGGGGATTCAGTTAAATAGTACTCGACCCAACTCAAAAATAGAACGCTCTTCAGTTATAATTTATATTGCGACGTCGAATTCACAGCTCTCTTCATGTCAACGTCCGATGCGTTCGTAGCGTGCATGCACCTCGACTTATTTATTGTTCACGCCAAAGCGGTCAGTTCAAACTTTGTAAAAGTTGATAATCTTTTGTGAAGGAGATTTATCGAACAGTTGAAGCGGCTATAACTTGGTGTGAACGGTCAGGTGTTGTAAACGTTCAAACACATTGAGTATTTGAAACAAATTCAATGAATGACACAAGGTCTAGTGACTAAAACCAGGAAATTTGATTTTAGGTGTTGCATCAATAGCAATTAAAGTTGTGGTAGAATTCTAACCTCACTGAGCTGGTGAGAACACAACTTTATATTAGGTCCACCTGTCGACAGACCACCAATTAGTAACTTAATAAACCAATTAGATCCGATTAGGATATGCCTGATTGCTAATAAAGCTGTTACGTCACGTAAACAACCAATCAAAACAAATTTTCCATCGCGTCATGCAAACATTTGCCGAACGGTGCCGAAACCCTGCGCCAACTGTAGCAAGATCGGATCAAGATGCGCATGACATAAATGCATAGGCTCTGCCAGGCACCGTCAAACTTCACAAAACTTCGCCAGCCATTAATTCACGATAAAAGGCATTTCAAATGCACCTTGAACACCCGAAAGTCTATCATTAGATACGCGTTTGGTTGGAAACACATGTAGTGATGTGATTTGTACAAGACTGACTGTACTGTCTCAGAGACTGGTTGAGGATGGATGCACACCAAAAATTAAAGCCACCATCTTCATCCTATCGCCACCAACCCACACCATTTAGGCCTATTATAACAAATGCCGACACTGTCTTTATACAATTACGGTGCGTTCCGTGCCTTATTTCGTTTATCTATTACATTTATCGAACACAAGAATTGATACACTGTAGAAACACGTTTAGTAAGATAAAGTAATACGATACAATTGTACTGATAATGGCGTTATATATTGGAAGGAGAGAAGCAAATCATATACTATGTAACTTAGGAGAATCCATGGGATGGGTCTAGGGGCTCTAGACCCTCCCTTTTTAGCCGAAGCGTCAAACCAAAACCATGGGAACGATTTCAATTGTTTACACTTCTATAGACCACTGGGCGCAGAGATCACGACACTTAATTTAATTACGGGTTTTGTAACTCATCGTTTGTGACAGAGAATTATCTCCAGAAACCTATGATTTCACTTTCGTAAAAAGATGGATCCGTCTTTACAGCAAATTGCTCGAAATAAACGGAAAAAAGTAAAAGTTGTAGACGATGGGGATACATATCACGTTGCTTGCTCGTGTTTTTTCCTACTGAGGCTCGTCTACCCTCCGAATTCCACAGGCCGGTGCGCTACAGCAAAAATAAACTCCCCTTGCAACTGCTGCTCATTACGGCTTATCTTGAGCGGTAACAGTAAAGACAAATGCAGGATTTTAAATAGATATCATAATCATAAGTAACAGTTAGGGAATAGGACATAAGGAAAGAAAAGAACAAGTTTGTGTAAGGTAGCTTTATATATGATAAAATCAAGAAAAAGTTTCAATGCATTATGGAAACACACATGCATGTAGAACATTTTGAATCTTGAAATTTTATATTTTCACCATGACAAGTGTACATAGTCTATAAGTGTGCAATTTTTGGAGATTTTTAGAGTTTTATTTTAAGTGAACAAATGAAATTTCCCTAAAAATGTTTAGTTTAAAAAGACTGTGATATGTCCTCTGTCAATACTTAAGACTTAAAATTGAAAGTTGTGAATTTGGCTGATCAACAGTAACAAGTTTGTCGTCAAATTTCAATTTTCGTGACAGCGATTGATTTCTCCCATCAAAAACTTGCGTATCGCAGGCGATTGATATGATGCAGTTTAAGTTTATTTGGAGGGTGAGCCAACCCTGTGCCGACAGCCGGTGATTGTTTAACCCCTATGCCCGGATGACGCCCCGGTGAATTCTTTGAGGGTGGAAAGTATTTTCTATCATGCTATTGGAAATTTGAGTACGTATTTTGAGCTATTGAGTAATCAGGTTCGTAATTTGTAATTTAGCCAGTCATTATGAAGGAGACGTCCATTTAAACACAACAATCTTTTCAAGGCCTTCAAGCTTGTCAGACCTGAGGGCTTTCTTGTACTAAAGCATTAGTGCTCCTTCATGTGAAAACATAGCAGACATAGAAAATGGTTCGTTTGTTGTTGCAGATCGAAAATACCAATCAAGATATTCAGTTTTGGAATGTTTGCAATGTAATAAACATTTTTGGAAATACTTATAAATATATATGTTTATATGAACTGATGCAAACTTTGATTCACTCTGGTCCATGTATACAGCCAAATTATGAGTGGTTCAACCGGATGTACCTTAATAAAACTTTGCATTGTGGGGAAGGAAACTGTCCCATTCTACGGTGGATCATGAGGTGCTAGGGTCGTTTTTAGCAAATACACTAGAAGTGCACCAAGTCGGGTAAAATGACATGAATTTAGTCGGCGGAGCACGAGGTTACGTTTTTACGGAAATTACGTCACAGTAAAGGCTCATAATTTTAGACAACGGCAAAATTAGGTGTTAGTGTCAAAGATTTTTAAAAACGTTGTGTGATCGTTTTGATCTTTAAGGGGTTAACTGAAATTTAAAATTTCCTAACTGTAGAGTCAGCTATTATAGACGTGTTGGTGCCCCGGTTGAAGAATCGGTCACGAGGAATGACACTTCATGGGTGAAAAACAAAATGCCGGTTGATTCTCCCAAGAGACCTTAACCTTTGTTAATGTTTTTGCTCAGGCTAGGGAATCGAAGCTTTACATAAACCTGCATAATTTCATTGCGAACAAACGCTGTAGATCCGGCTGCGAAAAATATTATTCCCAACGCAGCTTATGAACGTTTTTTCGGCAGTGTGTCTATTACTCGCTCGACCGATGTATTCCATAGAGAAGAGGGTATTTTTTTTTCAATTAGGAAAGACGCATCGAGCAGTGCTGAGATGCTGATGGGGGATATTTCCAAAGTGCTTCATTCATAGTTGTTAGTCTTTGTCACAATTAGATCGCCACCGAAAAATAGGCATTAAAAGAAGTTCAATATCAGGACAAGTTCAACACATAAAATTGACAGCCTGCTGAACGTTTGAAGTTCTTGCCTCTATTGTAAAAAATGTTAGCAAACGTTCGAGTCCTCTCTTCGGAGAATCCTCTTGTGAAAGTCGTCAGGACAACAGACTGGCCGTGTTGATCACGCCATTGGGCTAATTCGTTATAAGTTTGAAATCCATCACACGTAGATGGAAAGTATTATTTTTATTAGTTTTGTTTTGTTTGTTCAGGATACTTGGAGTGAGGTTCAGCCAGTTTAAATTCATTCATCCTGTGTCACTAAAAACAAATCAAGAATTTCCCGGTTGCAAGTGCTTGCACAAATACAATCGTAAAACGACAATTGTGTTTAGCTACTGAAATACGATTTTCGCTTGAGGAAAAAGGAGCTCAAGAAATCATTGCTTGGTTGTTTCCGTTATGTTTAAAACAGTATTTCGACGTTGGCTCTATAACCATCAACAGAAGTGGAAAATCATGCAGACAAGTCCACAATGTCTTGCACAAATTTTGCTATTTCAACATCGAATTGTAGGATTCCGTACAAACTAGAAACAGTTTCACAATTTTGAGATCTTGCATATTTACTTTGATGTACAGTGAGTGTTGGCGAATGTTATCGCAAATTAAATTGGTCAAGTCATGCAGTTATTCTTGGCTATCTGTTTAAATAATCAATTTCTGAATTAGAACAGACAGGTACATAGGCTACACGTGATTGACGCTACAAATTCTTTCGGGTGAACAGGTTAAGACATCAGGGCCCAGTTGCATAAAAGTTATACGCCGTATAGCAACAATGACGTCCATTATCACGCGTCACGTTGTTAGTGTTGAACAATGCACGTGACGTCATGCAACAATCAAACTTATCCATCGGATAACTTTTGAAGCTTTATGCAACTCAGCCCTGATTGGTCTCTAAGCCGGAAGTTGTTATTGAGAACAAATGAGATGTGTTGGTCGATTGGAATCGGTGAAAGCAATCAAGCGCAGCCAGTGAAGCCAATTACATTTCTGCTTACATCTATGCAATCACAATCTGTTCGGCTAGCACCGAATTAAAACATGTCTTCGTTACTATAAAGCATCGTTGCTCAAAACGTGGACACCCGCGCAGCCCATGTTTAGAAGGGATTCCGTAATTTCCTCCAAAACAGTGACTTGCTCATGCGCGCACCCAACCGAGAATATAGGGGGGCTCGAATTTTTGCGTTATGCGGACCTTTTACGAGCATTAAAAAAACGGGGCCACTAGGTTCAGGCCCGCGAATTATAAATTTGTGCATCTGCGCCGACTTCCCGTGGATTTTGTGGACTTTTGTCTCGTTTACTACGACTTTTTGTTTCAGTGTCGCGGACCTTTTTGCCCAATTCGCCAAATTGGGGGGCTCGTTCGAGCCTCCCGAGCCCCCCCCCCCATCACAGTCTAGAAATAATTTAAGGAAACTGTATGTAAATTACGTTAGTAACTATCAGTTTTGTGCTTATTCTCAGCGGCTTTGCACTTTTGCACAAGTGAGATTTGATTATTTTCCGAAATAGTTGTGTGAAGCGTGAGACTCTTGACTTAAGCCTTGGGTCACGCTTCATGAAACAAGGCTTTCTGCTCTTCCAAAGCAGATCTTTCGTACTCTCATTCTTTGCTTGGATTGAAATTGGTCACAGTAAACTCCCTGGGGGCCATGTTGCCTTGGTGAACGAAACAAGCCCGCCGTGACAAGAAATTTAACGGGCCTATTCTGAAGCAATAACCACCTGTCAGTTGTCAAGCCAAGAAATTATTTTTAACGTGACCGAAAATCTACATGAGATTTTTATAACAGTTAATGCCCTAAACCAAAAGTTGGATTTTGCAGAAGGTGTGCCACTGGGTTTTAGCCGGCTTTTAAGAAGGGCGTCAGACTTCCAGGCACCGAGAGAGGCCTACATCATCAACCCGGTTTTGGAATATGGATTTCTAGTCTGCCGCAACCAAGTTTCGCATGATTTGAAGGAAAAAAAATGCACGTGTGTGTTTTTCTACAAACAATGTGTCGTCTTGAACAATTCTCCTCATCACCCTCAACGAAAGCGGGGCAATCCTTACAAATTTCTCCCAATAACGCACTGACACTTGATGAAATAATTACGCTGCAAATATCCCTGCTCTCTCACTCGTATTTGTCAAAATATCCAGTTACAACCGCTGGTTTTGAGTAATAACAATCCATGTGACTGCACTGATCACGAAAAACCGATATACAGTGCACTTGGTTTTACAAAAGACCGCACCCTATATTATTGTCGGTTCGTTGTGACGTAATCTGATCTTTTCACGACACGGTTTAGAATTGCTATTTAACGTTGTCTATTTACCATCTGGTCTTTATTTGAGGATACACACAAGATATTGTTTTATATGGTCACCCAAACAACTCACATAACTAGCAAGTGCCGTCTACTGGTCGCAGGTATCAGTTTAGTCAAGCGTGGGCACGTTCTCTGCACCAAGTCTACGGGCCAATTTGCAGGACCTATGGGCCATGTTATTTTTTGTCTGTTTTCGCTTCTAATTCCAATGGGCACGCTGGCCCGAGCAAAGCATTCGCCGTGCGTCGATGAAATTATTTTTCCACCAATGACGCGGTACGCGCTCCTGAAATTATGCCTATAGTGGTGATACACATGCAGGCTGTAGTCAAGATCTTAATGTGACTTTGTTGTCCAAACGGCTCGCGGTCAATTTTTATTGACTTAAACAGTTAATCAATGAGCGTAACGGACAGAAGCAATTGACCACTGTACAAAATCTGCACCAGGGTAAATCTTAAATAACCATTCTTTCTTTAACACTATCGTCATTATCAGTGATTCCGTCAGCGTTCTTTTTTCTCACCTGTCTTGTATTTCTTTTTAGTATTTTTGCTTTTCTATGTTTTTTAATTAGTTTCAAGTTTAGAAGTTAAATCTTTGTTAGAAAGTATTGTGCCTCCGTAATTATTTCCACCAGATTAGGTTTATAGCATTTGAAACACGAAGGGTATGGGAATGCGCTGTCTGCGGGTGATGAGGGTGAGTGGGGGGGAGGGGAATTTGTAAACGCAAATAAAACTCATGATTTATAGTATTTCACATATTGGTTGTATGAAAAGACTTTTTCCTCACCACAACTTTGCGGCCAACACAGATTCTTAAATTAAAATGCTGTCCTCAAATGTCTCGCATTGTGCATTGAAGATAATTAATTCAATGATTTTCTGAGTTATAGTCTATTGTTACCTCACAGAAATCGAAGTATTTGTAAATATCAGTTTGAGTGCAAGAGTATTTGCTATTCTATCTCATGATGAACCTCGCTTATAGTTTTAAGGTTAAAGAGAATAAAATCCCTGTAGTAGATTCCAAAGTTAGACAGTCGATCTATAGAAATTTCTTGAATGTCATTAACAAGACCTCAGTTGTAAGTTAAAACACATATATCGACCCGATGTTTGTAAACAAAAGAGCAGCTTGTTAGAATCACGTGCTCGTAAGAGCTCGAAAATTTTGTAGAAATTCTGCTCCATTTGAATTTGTGTTCCTCGCAGACCCGACGAGTAACATCAAAACACGCAAAGGCTTTGACGTCCATTTACCCAGAAGATCACTGCTAGATGATCTCCCGTGTTATTAGGTATTACATTAATTATGCTTAATGAATCAAATAATGGCAAGTTGCATTAGAGCAGAAGCCCTAAATAAATCGACGTGACGTAATCACAGATGTAAAAGTTTTCGCACTAATGAACCTTCAGTTACGGCTAGTCATAAGAAGGATGCCTCTGTTTCGCAAGAAGGTTGGTCAACGGTTACAAAACAGGGGCCTTCTTTCTCCCAAATTGAGGCAGTGAAACACGTGTCTAATACAGATCGTTCTTGCAAAATAAAAACAACTTTCACTCAAAATGTCGGTCTAATGCGCAGCTCTAATGCGCAGCTCTGATTTTTAAACAATATGCTTTTTTTACTTTAGAAATTCATGATGGAAATATGATGCGTGTTATTTTGTCACGCGAGTATTGTAACTTTTTAGGTATTATCAGATTTTCTATCCTTTCACCTGTGCCATCCCTTTGTAGGCCATCAACTCGAGTGAGAGTCGTACCAATCAGACATAATTTACGCTGGTGAAACAGGAACCGCAGCACTGTTGAACGAGATCAATCATCGTATACAAAAAACTGTACGTACACGCATCTACCAGACAGCGACGTAATTTTCGCTTTTTTCACAGTAGGTCCGTGTTTTCCGGACCGCCAAGAACTCGGTGTGCCAAGAGGTGTTCATTCGCCAAGCGACGTAATTCAAGTCAGTCAATTAGCGACACAAATCATCCAGATTTTTTATTTCTAAGCGGATTAATCTGAACTTGGGTGTCTCTGCCGCAGCTCACAGGGGTAATGGGGGTACTTTCATGGCAGGCCTAATTTTGTGAAACATGTCGCTCACTGAGTAGGGTAAACAACCAAGGGTGCGTTTTTCGATTATGTACCTTGGAAAAAGGCAACTTCAAGGGTTAAGAACTTTAAAAATGGAAACATTCACCCTATAGGACTCTGCTGAAGCTTTCATGTTTTACGTTCTCTGTAAGAAACACAAAGGAGTGATAAAAATTATAAAAAGACAATTTTATTGGGTGAATTCGTTATGAACGCTATCTCTGGCTGTTTATTTGAAGATGGAAGGGGCTAACTTGCAGAACTCGAATTCCCAAAACAATACGACGAGAAGAATGCTTGGCTACGTTGAAAATTTGCGTGTGTATCAGAATCTTAATAAAGAAAATTTCCATTGAGTTAATGTCTACGTCGCTATCCTAATGACTCTCAAAAGTTCTCAATGGGCAGAAAAGTCTGCAGTTCTATGCGAAGAACATAGGAGTGTTTCGAATAATTAACTTCGAAAAGAATCCGATGATAGGCCTACGTGAGTTTATCTACGCATTCAATAGCGATGCGATAACCCCTTGCTAAAGGAGACGGTAAACCAGGCATCCCAAGGTTTTTAATTAATGAACTTACCTGCAGTGGCAGTGATCATTATAAAAACAACAACACGTGTGAAATCCATTCTTCGTGAACATTAACACCTTTCTGTATAAGATTCACGCTCGTCTTTCGCGTTGAGGAGGACGCACTATAATTTCGCCTAACCTCACGTTTAGTATGGAAGCTCCTGATTTATTCCAGTGCGACCTCTCCGCTCATGGCCGGCCGCTCGACTGGAACGAGCACACTGGAGTCCGTTGTAAGCCTTTCGCGCAATCTTGCGCGGTACTCGCACCACACAGGTATCTAGCTGTAGCCAGTTGCACAAACACTCGTCTTTGTGAACGCCTGTTGTGATTTACACGCGGTAATTGAGTTTGACCGGCTGTGATTGACTTGCAAAAACATACGCCACAATTCAACGGTCCATTGTTGAACGAGTTCTTGAATGTAAAACATTGCCGGTTAACAATTCAACATTAAAAACATTCCATTATAATCTTAATAAACCGACTTCTATGGTTTCACTCCGTTCACGCAGTAATCGGCATCGGATGATTTGTTGCACTTCACAAAGCAATCCGTGAACTGACATCAGGCGCAGCGCGGCAACCCCCTATAACGTATCCGAACTTGAAAGGGGTTCATTTGCTGCTATAAACCAAATTCACTGGTTCTTGTTCTGTTTAAAATTTAATTATTTCGAGGATATTCACCTCACCAGTCGATGGTTTACTTTGATAAAAAACACCAAGATCACGTGATGTGTCTCCACCGTAAACCATGGTCGGAGAGTGTTGGTTGGTCTACACCTTGTCACGTGACGCAGTGATTACTTGACGGAGGCGATTTTCTCATCTGTAAAGGGTCGAAATGAACTTTAAATGGAGTATGGAGATCGTAACTGTTACATCGATAAAGCAGTTTTGTAACAAATACTCAATCAACTATCTTGAAGTCAAAGTACTAAGTATCACGTCTCTACCAATTTTGTTTTATGACGGTTAAATAGCTCGCTAATGGCTATGACTAAAACTTGCGCATTTTGATGACCAATTGTTTTCATTACTGATTTCCAAAATCAATGCGCGGTCAATTATGGCTGTAGGACAAAACACATCTGAAGGATGCGAAATGGGCATCTCAGCGTACGACCACTTCACGCACAACGTATTTCAAGGCGTTAGCAGCTAAAATGTACATGCCGGCAAAGCAACCTGCAAACGCAATGACAAAAAAAAAATATTTTCATTCCGTCAGGCTTGATCAAGAATAAGCACGAGCATTGGACTGGACGTTTGCACTTTGAAAATATAACAATGGACCCAAAAATGGGAGGGACGAACCTTGATGGATAACTAAATATACCGTCAAGGGAAGGACGCTGGACCCAATGATACTGGATTTCAAATGCACGGACTGGGAAGGATGGGACCAGAAAGAATACTCTTATACCGAAGAGCACAGGGGACGTGACGCTGAGATGGATGGCAAACCTTCGAAAAGGTCTCTTTTGCGACATAATCCCGTGGTAAAAGGGTGCATTTTTCTGCACACTCCTCTACGAAAGGGTCCACTTTGAGTGTTTGTACCTCAAAATGTTCCATTTCCAAGATACCATGTCATAGAATATATACCTTTTGCATGAAGATAACCCCTACGAAAAGGTGATGTTTCTGAGGAGAAATTTTTCATCGAAGCTCCCTACACATTGGTCCATTTTTCGAACCTTCCCACTCCCTACATGAGTGAGTATCTTAGTTTTGTATCTGTAAATGAGAAAAAACATTAGCCGAAAATTTCCCGGGCAGTGATGGAATAAGGGACGATTGCCTATGTTTGTCTTTGAACTTTTGATTACCTCAAGTGGATTGAGTTCCGTATAAGCAAGAACTTTGCGAGTGAAGCCAATGTGTTCACGTACTTCGATAGTTATACATGGCGACACCTCGCAAAACCTTCCGTGATCTTGCGATTTCGCGAGGTTCTTGCGCCTATGGAACGTACGCCTGCTAACTGACTGCCGCCTAGCTATCTCTGATGAGTAGCGAATGCGTCCCGCGGTTCATCACAGCTTGAAAAGACAACGCGCTAAATTGATAGTTTTCCAATTCTAATAACATTGTGTCGATTTGCTCAGTGATTACCGACACCTTGACTCATAAGTTAATTACTCGAGATCCCTGTTGTATAATAAAGTAACGACTTTAAGTCTCTAATCATTGTTAACACGAACACATGGATTTTGTAATATACTCTCTGATTGGCCAACTTATGCTGTTAAGATAACGCATGAAACAGTTTGCGAGCATAGCTGGTTATTTTTGCGCAAGTAACGGATAGATAGTGTAAAATAGTATAGAAGACAGATAAGTGAAGTGCCGCTCAAATGGGTGTTGTTTTTACGTTCGGATTTTCAGCGAATGTCATTGTGTCTATTTCCATTAAATTCTCGACAAGTCTTTAATTTTAGAGGTCCAGAAACATCAGAATTATCTCATTGGAACAAAACTCTACAAAAAGATACCTTTCTCAGAGAAGGTACCTGCAAATGGGTCATTTTTCGTGTCCAATGTCTAAAAAGGGTGGGTATCTTACTTTTTTCTATCTTCAAACCTCCGTCAGTTCACCTTCGGTTATATAAACAGAAGTGACATGCGCTATGAAACTGAAACGATACGAGAGTCCGAAGACTGAGCCGAGAACTTAGAAATCGAGTGTCCACAACCAACGTAGCAAACGTTGAAGTTTTATGTGTGCTTGATAGTAACAGATGAATTGTATTAAAATCATAGTTGGTTTAACACTAACATAATCAGTGCTACCAAATAGGTATGTGCATCTTAATGCGTTAAGTGGAACGGAAGATAGGCAACCGCCATGACAGGCTCATCCCTTGTAAGCTCAATGAAATAGTAAACGTACAGGGTTTGTTTAAAAAAGCTTATTATCCACACCCAACAGTCACGTACCGTCCAGTCAAAAAGTAGATCGAACGCCTCATCCGCCGTCTGAGTAATCACATGGGAAAGCTGGCCAGATATCCCGTGGTTTGCCTTCTTGTCTGCCCCAAAGTCAGACGGAAGATCTGCCTTCCTACCGTGAGGAGGCTACATTCCCAGACCAACGGTGGGTGCCCATGGTGATGACACGTGATTGGACAGAATCACACGTAAGGCGGCAGATGGGATATCTTTGATTTGTGAACGCTGTTGGTTGATTTGCCTTCTTATAAATATCCACATCTACACTCGGTAAACCGTATCAAAAACCCACAACAACCGACAACTGACATGACGGCCATTCTACACACGGCTCCTACTTGTCACATATATAATTCCCCGAGATAATGACCAAAGACGCTCTCTTTGTGTAAAAACAGAATGACATTTTATAAAATGAATTCTCACGTTAGCAGACTTGGCGAAAATCATTTCGCAACTACTCCATGTGAATTTTTGAGTATATGGTGGTGCAGACGTTACTTACAAATGGTCACCACAGTCGATCGACACGGAATTTCACTATAACGCAAACTGAAATGGAACGCCAGTAAAGGAACATATTTTCAAACTGATGTCATCAGTTCCATTTAAAGTGACATTATGGGCGAGAATCTTCGTTTTCAGTTATCAGCACGGAATCTAATTTACAACCCTCGCGGTTGCTGTCCAACGATATCTGAGGGACCTAAACTTCATTTGGTAAGTGGCAGCCTATTTAAGTGTATTTATCTGATTAGGTCACCTGCCTCGATTTCAGGGAATGGCTGGCAGAAAATGGTGGGAATTAGCGATTGGCGTTTAGATAACAAAAACACAACAGAGTGAGTTGGTTTGTTGCTCTGGTGATAGCCAATAAGTTCAAAAGGTCTGTCTCAGCCAACAATAACACAAAAATACATTTTTGGTCGTAAATTTCTATTTTGCTCCTTTAAATATACTCCACGTTAGGCTCAATTAATAGTTAGTCCATCAATGATTTCTTGGGTACTGTTTTATGAAAAGTGACCTATAACCCGTTAGCCAAGAAATTATGAGTGTATCGCAGTTGATTTATAATCTGATCTGTAGAAATTGTCTCAGTATCTAGCGGTTTTATGCATTCTTGTTCTGAATGAGATTTAATTCGTTTTCAGAAATTGTTGTGTGGAGCGTAACACCAAATCTATGGTTACATCTCAAGTCGCCTTTCGTGAATCAGGTCCTTAGAGAAGATTAGTAAAATCGTGTTTGGCCTACCTTCAAGATGAACGAACGAGCATGAGAGAAAATCATTAGAGACGCCAGTCCACCGTATCTGAGGCGTTCAGCCGTGAATGGCAGCAAACTCATTGAAAATATCGTGTTTAACATAGATATCAACTCAATAACTTACGAGCAAGTGACATGATCGAAAACCTCTGCGTACGGTAGACTGTCTCGAATTCACAGACTGGATGCCGTGTTCATATTAGCCCACATTCACTGCTACTTCGCATGCATAGTGAACACATGCCGGAATAATTCTTTTTGTATTAAATCATTGCAAATACTGTCTGTTGATCTTACATATTGGAAATTTAGAGGCTTTTAAATGTCAAAAGGCAGAAGCGATGTTTAAGGTTCGCTTTATTGATTTGATGAGTGAGATATGAATGGCTTTAATGGTCTGTAAATGAATTGGAACGATGGGCCAGCCAAAGGTCATTGCAAGCTAAATTCTGGTCTACATGAATTTTTAAAACTTGCACATGCAGTCGCAAGTTGTTGCAGCCATAGACATATTTGTGACTGAGAGTGTGGAAGGGTTTAAAGTGGGGGCAGAGAAAAGTGACCGCCTCACGCACGATCAAAAACGGCATGACGTTTTTAGGAATTACGCGAACATTAATTGCCTTAGAAAAGTATAGATGCACCCATCTTGCTTCATCCCAGATCCGGCAGTTTTCCGGTATTATTCAAGTCGTTTCCAGGAGCGACAATTTAGCTGGTTTATCACACCAACTACAAACAGCAAAATGAAAAAAATATCCGCTATTCAGACGCCATCACTTCCCATTCACAAACGCTGAGCGACTTGATCGCCGACTCCAACCGTAGTCAACAAAATCTTTCAACTGAGAGACGCAATCACATCATACGAACGAAAACGTTTGTCGGGGTTATTTTGGGTAAGCTTCGTTTCTCGAGGTTATTGGCCTTGAGCAGACCTATAAAGCAGCAAAGTCTGTAGTGTTTTGTTATACTATTAGGAATAGCCGATTTCTCACAAACAAGCTTCCAGTCAAAACAGACATCTAGATATTTTTACGGGATGCTGCCACACGGTGCGTTGCTTTCACATGGATTGTGAAGTCGAGCCGTGCATTCTGCCACACGGTGCGTTGCTTTCACATGGATTGTGAAGTCGAGCCGTGTCGCCAGCAGCAACTGACATGTTTTGTAAGTCAACTCAATCTGCAACATGGCCAATGGTTAAGTCGTCAAACCAAAGCACCAGTTTCATGATCAAATGCGAGTTTTTGTGACGGAAGATGGGTTATATCCCCTTCAACAAATCGACGCTCCATCAGTTAAAACGATTGGCCAAAACTGTTCCCTTGGTTACGTACTCCTTAACTTTCATTCCACGAGAGCATCAAAAGGTCGACACTAGGGTCACCGATTCAGATGTTGAAAAAAATGTGCGTACATACCTCTTGGTGGGATATTTTCAAAAATTTTTGTTGAATTTTTTGGGCCTTTATTTTTTAAGTTTCATTGTAGCTAAGGCGTACACCTAGCAAAGTGATCTCAGTACAAAATAATACGCAAAATAGAATGATCCTATCAGCCTTTTGCCACAGTAAGTAACTTAGAATGTACCTTGGAAAATTTCAGAATGTATTTTGGAAAATTACAACAACACTGGTTGAACCAAACACACGTTAAGTATGAAACTAGACATGCATAATTGTTACCATGGCGACTGAGTACCATAAAAGCGTTCCTCCATAAACTAGAATTTGGCAAGCATGATGATAAAAATATGAAGCTATGAGACAGCAGTATTCGAGTAAACTTCACACTTTATAATCCAAATGTAACCCATTTCTGTAAATCAAAGTAAGATTTTTCACAATGTGTTGCTTTGATAAATCTTGAAGTAGGAGGTAACTGGTTACAAAACATGAATCAAAAGCACAATTTATGCATAAAGTTCAGAAAAATATATGCCCTGTTGTTACACATACCTTGAACAAAAGTTGACTTTCCAGCCAAAAAACGATTTCAGGACAATTTCAACGGTATTTTTAGCGCAGTGCAAGGTTAACTGAATGGGCACTGCACATTGAAATATATTAAAGATTCCATTTAGTTATGTTGCAAGAACTGAAAAAACGTGCAATACTGATTTTTGTAGCAGTCTACAAATACATTTTAGTTAAATCTTCACCGATGACAATGTAGCCGTTTGAACATGCTTTTCAGTTCAGCAATAGTCCCTATGTTGTCCAACGTGAATTGTGAGCACTTTAACCCCTCAATAAGTTACACCTGCGTGATTAACTTCTGGTGTACGAAATGTTAGGCAAGGCTATGTATCACTAAATTTTACTTGTAGAATATTTGTGAAAATAATGTTTTGACAAGCACTTTTAAACTCGTAACCTGTGCCGCTGATATAGCAAGATGGCAGATTCGATCAAAATAATGAGTCAAAATTTGACAAATAATAGCGATAACTTTTGAAAGCACCATGCAATTTTAATGGGATTTTTTCATTTTTGTATTTCAGACGTCGATGCCTTTCCTGTGATGTAGGCTTTTGTCTTCAAAGTGAAAAAATAATTTCCGATTCGACCGATTCATACAGTCTGGAACCCTTAATTAAAAAGAATGGTAATAAAATAAAAGCTAAATTGCCTTGAAATAGAGCACAAATCGGAATGTTTCATTAAATCACATGAATTATTCATGTCAATCTCAAAACCGTTTTGGGCATTGACACCTGGCAAATATGTACCCATGTGTCTGCGTAACGTCTGACCCACGGTCAGTTATGAACGCTCAGTGGATCACATTGTAAAATGTTGATTTTCATTAAACACTTTTTCTTGAAAGCATTTTAAATATAATGAAGTTACAAAAACGTTCCTTTAAAAAGTGTAGAATGCGCAACATTGGGGCATTTTGGAACAAAAAATGAAAAAAAGCCCAATCGAAAGACTTTTCATATTTGTTCACATCCAAGATCTATCCACAAACAAAAGTTTCAATGTCTGCAGCGCCACAAACTGGCTTGTAGAGGCACTTGAGTGACACCCACTTTCAACACTACAAAGGTGCTTCTGGGTTTATCTCCCCTGTCACGTGATGAATGCAGCGAAATTGTTAGTATCAATTTTATTTGGTAGTCATCACGTCCCACTTCATAACCTCGTTATGTGTTTCCTTTCATGGCATGCAATCGATCTGTTTTTTGTGTTGAAAAAATTGTGCTGCTTTCAGTATGCAAAAAAGTGTCATTTTCTTCCTAAACCTTTGAAGGCCTATAGGTAAAAACTAAGAGATCAATATGTGCAAAATTGGGGATTTTTGTATCAGAGCCACGCCATCATCACACACACAAAGTTTAAGTTGAATTTAAAAGATGACCGCTAGATTAATTTTTTGATTTCTTTTGACTTTCTCGTGGAATGGCTCTTAAAATGGTTTAAAACACTAACACTCCCATAGACTGCTGTGACATTTTCATTCGTCATATTTTGTTTGAAGAAAAGATTTTAGTTATCCGCGAATACTTATAGAGGTGCATATCAACTGGGATCGAAAACCACAGTATATAGCAATGTTGCAGTGGCATTATAAAACAGTTGTTAGCGAGCTGTGCGACATTTGCTTTGTGCTCTGGATGTTGGTAAAAAAGATTTGAAACACGCTCAGACATAAATAACAAGCTTTCCACACGGTGTTCACGGGAATGCAAACACTCGTTGCTTTGTTTTCAGTCGTAGGTCCAACTTAAGCTTATAGTAAGCAATGGCGATTCATAAAACACATCATTTGGTGTTAGGAGAAAGTGGCTTTATGAAGTCAGAAATTACAGTAATTTACTGAATAAAGGTTTAGCCACGAAATTATTAGTCCATCACAGCCTAGAAAAAATTTGAATAAATTATCTCAGAAAATAGCGGTTATGGATAATTGTCGGTGACTTTGAACTTTACCTTAAGTGAGATTTAGTATTTTTAGTTGTGTAGACCTAAGGAGGCGGATAAACAAAGCGGAAGTTGACATAATTGCGTGAGTTAAATAGCCGGTCTTTCGAGTCCAACCTGGATATTAAATTTTAATAATGTGTCGACAATTAACCACAGAGACAAAAGAGTTGTCTGACGAAAGAGTTTATTTTTTAGGAAAACTAGGCTCGAAACATGAAAAGTAAATATGACCAAATTGCGGCGATCGTAGTGTTACGGATTAGGTATTACACTGAATGCAGGGTTACGTTTCTTCTTGTAAATTGTTGATCAAAGTGCTTTCTACACGAACCAGGTCATCTGCTTGTATTGTTGACGAGTTGAAGATATATTTGACAGTGTTGGCTGTCATATGCAATTAGTCACATCTGGTTTAATATGTTGATCAAGAATATTAACATCAAGCATAGCTTGATCTTGGTGAGGTAGGCACTCAATGGAACTAACAGTTGATTTGTCATTGATCTGAAAGAATAATTGATGTTATCAAATATATTTTTATTAAAATAAAAAACCAGGCTCGTAATTGAAAATAAAAATTATTTGACCATCAATTCTGCTTTCTTGGTTTTAATAATTCTTACATCTATTTTATGTGTTAGATTTCAAATATCAATCTGGACCAAGTTGAATTTTAAAATTAAAACACCTAATTCGTTTGTCCAAAGCATAACCTCGTTTTAGAACTCAATTTCAGTTAACTGGACAAAGCAATCATAGTTATCATGTTTCTCCAAGAGCCTCGTTCATCCGAGGGGAAAGGTGCCAGTGCCTACTGAGATTTTTCTCCGAGTGAGGGTAACAATCTACCACCCGATCACCATCAATAGCACCCCGCCCTGTCGCAAGCTTTCATAGGCTCTGTCTCAATTTAAAGTAGCATTTTGTGCTCTTTCAAATTGTCACCTGTGTGATTACAGGTGATATGAACTCAGAGAGAATTTTTCAATCACTAGGGGAATTTTTATGCGTCGTGGTGGGAATTTCGCGGGATTTTTCAATATTTTTGAGAGGAGAATATGGCCAATATTGGGTCCCAAAATCGAGGGATTGAGGGCCCTGCCCTTTTTTGAAAGAAAAATGCATTATGTTTCAACCCGTAGTCATAAAAACACAGCGTGGCTGGCCGAAGATTCTCTGGTCATTTCTATGATGCTTGGCAACCGAGATGCGACAACATATGATCTAACTTTTCGAAAACATTTATAAATTTCACACGGACATATTTTGCTTCGTCGCGGCGTATGGCAACGACCCAACGCTTCCGAATCTCAACGTCTTTAGGGATTGTAAAGCAGACAGTTGAGTGTCTGTATTTTTTCTAGCTGTCGAGCAACGCGGAACACAACTGTGCCGACAAGCTAACAGAGCTGTCGTAGCTCGAGCCTCGTTTTGGAACGCGCCTCCTGTCGGCGTGAATTAGGTGTATGGGGCGCAAGTCAAAATTTCCAAGTCTCAGGCCCTTAGGTTTTCTTGAAATGAGTTCTGGTCTGTTTCTAATTAATTAATATGGAGACGCGGTATATTATCAGTAGTTCAACTTTAAAAAAACTCCACCTGCTGTCAGTATTGTGGTGCGATTTTTCTCATCTTTAACCAACTTGAGTCAGTCGCAATAGCGCATGGACGTGCGTTTCATAAACCTGAGAACTTAACGAAAACGTAAGACTTCGTAAGACATCGCCACATATTGCAAGGGAAGGACGTGAGCATTCTAGATTACTTCGCGAGATTCTTGCCTCTACAGAACTCGGCCTGGGTGTCGACCGTGGTGGCAGGATCGGGCTTGTCACTCATCGGTCACAATCTGTTTTAGTTAATGGAGGCCAAACTTGGTGTTTGTAGCTGACTTGATAACTAATGTCGTTTAACAAATTGTAGTACGCGTTTGTAAGGATCGGTAGCTTAGCTAAGAATGATGAGGGCGGCCCTTTAAAAATACTCCTTCCGCTTCAATGCAAATTGACTACAAGCTGGCAATTTATCTACAACTATTACGCTTTTTCAACACGTAATCGCACGTTTTGAAAATGAACAGACTTGAATATTGAATTTTCAAAATAATCTTTGAATTTTTTATGTCGCACACAATGACCACCACAGTTGAACGACATTAAACTTCACTCTTTTGTTTCTGACGTCATGCATTAGAAATAATGGAAACACGAAACAATCACACTCTTATTCAATTCAGACTAAATAAATTTCCAAACCCTCCCCGCGTTTCGTTAAAGTTTAAGATACCTGAGCTTGCCATAAAAGAAAGCCATGAAAACAGAAAACAAAAAATTGCAAATGTTGCGACTGTCTTACACAAGTGTCTCGCGACTCATGAAACTTTCTGTCTTCTAAACAAGGTGAAAATAACGCCAAAACGTCTTCAAGGTTATGTAAAGCCTTATTGACAAGTCTGTGCACTGTATTCAGTCACATATCCACAAAACTATAGACTTCACTCAGTAAAAGTATAAATTTTCTGAATGCAAAATGCCTATAAAGTCTCGACTTTTCAACAATCAGTCATTAAGTGGGTCATGTGACCGTGTCTTTTTAGTAAAATTTAGCAAAGGTAGGTACATCGATAACAAAATTTCTTTTGATATAAATGTTTAATATGCAATCTCAAAAACGCTGATTCATAAAAAATCTTGTTTCTGATTCGATTTTTATAATTTTTGATTTGTTCATGCAAATCATGAAGTACTGTTTTTTATTACCTCTCAAACAAAAGCGAAACAGTTTAAAATCAATTCCTAACAGCGTTTTAGAGAACTGCGCACAAAACATCTGCAAATTTCATATTAGCCATTTCTGAGATATGATGTTTCGAAGTTAGCCAAACTTGGACATTTTATAGGGCCCGACATTAATTCAGTGATGCACATGTTTCAAAATGAGGCGGGCGCAGACCAGAACCTAACATATGCTTGTTTGGTCCGAGATATAAGACGTGAGCGGTGCCGGGTACGAAGGATAAACATGTAAGTCTGAAACCAAGCCACTCGTAATTTTCTTTCGACACGAAACGCTCTTAATTATACCTGTGCAATGATTGCTTGACAGGTGCCTTGTCCAAATTATCCATCGTTTCTTCAGTTCCAACTATCTTGTTACAACATGTCGCCATAGTCTAAAATTAACATGACATACGCGGCGTATTATTTAGACAATTTATCAGTGTTGTCAACTCACCGGGGGATACGCGTAATACTTGATGAAGGTCTATGAAATATCTTGTAGCGCTTACAGTCCTGTTTTTTTTTTCTGCAAATATTTTCTTTGGGGAATTTTGCTGAAAATTCATCCGTTAATCACGTGATTGGGCGCGTTACACAATTTCTTAGAATACGAACAAAAGTAATTCACATAACTGTCATTTTCATTTTAATCAAAAGCTCACTATAGATTCGCTATTAAAATGTTCAAAACTCCGTGTTTGTTGACGACATCTATACAGCATTGCTTAATCTAGCTTCGCTATTAAAGTGTTCAAATCTCCACCGTGTTTGTTGACGACACCTGTAGAGTATGAATTTTACAAATAATGAAGAAGTTTCTTGCCATTTACTTTAGTTGCAAATTTTGATATAATAAAATTCTACTGTTGCATCAAATTGTATTGCAAATTGAAGAAACATTACCGTACTAGTCGAAATTAAACAATTGATAAAAGGTGTCAAATTTGTCTGTACTTTAAAACAATGAACATAATGCGGTTTATGAGAAAAGAGCTACAGCTCGTGAGAAAAACGCATTTGTGAGAAAAGAAGAGTCTGCAAGGGCGTTCTTATTGGCAATAAAAACGCCCTTGCATTCGTGAACGAGGGCAGAATTCGTGCTCTGTATTAGCAGAAATCAGAAAATTTACAGTGAACTCATAATCATCGTTTCCGTAAATTTCAACTTGGGTTAGAACAGTTAACGCAGTTGGAGTGTCACAGCTTTGCGCACGAGTCACGAGCAGCGCTTCATAAGGGTGACAGGACCCGAATAAATGTTCTGCAACATTATTCAACGACAAAAATGACCTAGTCACTGACCCGTTTGCACATCAGTGTATTGGTGCGTCGCCAGCATGGTGTACGCTGTTTCAATATTAAGCGTCTACAAACACGCCTCACATTACCAACAAAATTTTGAGCAGTTTTACCGTTATGGAATTGGTCTTAGATTGTTTTGCTTTCGAAAATTAGAGGTGATTTCAAGGCTTCGGGAAAACTGGAAGTTCCAAGATCAGGCTGTACAAGCTGGCTCGTCGCCGTGAATCATTTCACAATGTACATGTATGCGTCGAACGTGGTCGCAATGCCAGCGAACAGTCAATAGGGCCGTCCCGGATTGCACAGCGACACTCAAACCTCGCTGTATCTACTCACAATGCCGTAAACATCTGTCAGGCAAATTTCTTTTTCGTGCCACTGGAGTTTCGCATGTTATTTGTTGTTGTCCGATTCTTTACACGTTTTCCTCGGTTGCATTAATCTATTCGTCCTTCTAAAGCCAATGAAGTATATATTACTGCTATGCTGAGGGTTGCAACTCCGACGTAAAAATGTTTGATAAACTAGACAAACATAAATGTATGCTTGATCTGAAATTCTTTGCCTACCCGACATCAATTAGAAACGAAAATGTTCCCGATTTCCAAAACTTGGTCACGCCCTTTCTTTTATCCGGGACAAAGAATACCTATATTGTAATCCGGGATGCCCATTTTCTTGCAAATCCAAAGACCATTTCTCGTTTGAGCAAACAAGTAGAGACTAATTTCGAAACCGCGCTAAGCGGTCTCACCAGGAACTCGCGTCTTTGTAGAATCTGGAGTTTGTAACCACATTGCAGCATTATTTAGGGTAAACCCCTCAGGTCGTTTTTAAATAACCCTGTCGAAAAGTACATAATAAAGAGATGTACTTTGAATCCAGCGTGGGCGATTGAAAGCGAAAATTTTGTAGAGGTAGGTATTTGTCATGTATAACCGGGGACTGACCATTCGGGGTCATTTGATGAGTTGGATTTATGTTAATTATTTTACCAGCAAGAATGGCAGAATGCAAACAATGTCAATGCTGTGAATAGCAGGCGAAAAAACTCCACGTATTTTGGAAGCCGAAATGAGCAATGTCAAAAATATGATGGGAACTAAATGCCCAGGCTACATCAATCAAAACTGAGGTGTTTTGAGGTGGAAATACTCACAGTTAAGGAATAAGCATGGTGTCACACAGGTGTTGACCAGACACAGACATTGTTCGTAAACTACAGAAGACTATCATTAATACGTTTTGTATTGAACATATTATCTGTTCCACGAAAATCATGAATTTTTGTACAAATTTAGTGGGACTCTTCACGAATTTAAGACACAAGTCGGGATAATTAAACAAAATGTACTTTTTTCTGATTAGTGGATCATGGACCACGTAAGGAATTATTTAAGTGAAAAGTGGCTGTCCCGAGTGGAAAGTCTGAGGAAATTATAAATTTAAATTGTTTTTCACACATTATCTTTTACACAACAACAACTAACTATGGCCATAAAACTATTTAACACCACCTCATGTAACCAGGGATCTGCATCAGGTAAAGCGACTTAAAGACTTGCGACAGTAATTTGGTCTTACTATTCACACGAACAAATATCAGTCTGAAAAATAATTAAACCCCACTTTACCGAGCTGCAGCCTCTGTGAATGTACCCATTACGTCTAGTTACTGAGATCATAGACTATACATGCTGAGATAATTTGGGTAACGTATTTCCACGTGGTAGGCCTAGTGTGCTGTATGACAATCACGTGATCAAACTTTTATTCAGTACATGTAGTTGTGAAGTGGAAGCGTCAGGTAAAATTTCTGTCTTGAGTCTAGTAAGAAAGAGACACCTGTGGGTGGTTGTGTGAAACAGTCCCAAATGGAGACTCAACCAAGTTCTCTAAATCTACTGCGTTCTTCGTAGACCTGTGAAAACACCGATTGTCCTTTCTCGTACGTGATATTTGAGTCTCATTACTAAGTCAGTTTTTGGCTTTGATGCAAATCGAGAGTGAATGAAGTCTATAAACAGGGATCTTTTCAAGCAACGCCCTTAATTTAAGAACTAAGTCCCTAATTATTTTTTGACTGAATTATGGGCTAAGTTTTTAGTTATATTTCTAGGAAATGTCATTAGTCAAAGAGGAGCTCACAATAAAGATAAAATGATACAAAATACTACACCTGTCAGTAAAGAAATACATCAAAAGACACATGATTTAGAGAACTTAGCTGAGTCTCTCTGGGATTGTTTCATGCAACCGGGCACCGCACACCAAATCGGAACGGTCGAAATTCCCGAGCGCATCATAGTTATGAAATTCTAATCAATCCATCTCACTAGTTCACTAAAAGTAGTCTATCTCCCCGGAAGTAATCATAATGTTTCTTAATTACGGAACACATGAGCAGATAAGGTAGTCTATGGAAATCGAAGACATTAGGTGTAAGTTTACAGGCCATGAAGTCGCCCTCAGCTGACTGCATAACAGCCATTTTGTTTGATGGTTTTCACCAGCTGAAATCCATTTCAAAAGGACACCATAAAAACATCGCAGAACAATAATAATTTAATCACATCACGGACGTATTCACTACATCAGTTTGTGAGCAAAAGGAACAAATGTCTCATACTTGCATCAGTGGTACCGTCCAAAATTTACAGTCTTTTGAAAACAGTAAAAACGGCGATCCATAGCATTATAGTCAACGCAGTGCCTCTGGCGTTTATTTTTCGATCAACTTACTTCCCTACACATTTTCAAACACTTGTCAAATTTTCAACACTCTATTCTCCTTTAATCTATCTTAATGTCCTTAGACTATTAATTCTGAACCCCCAACAGGTGTTACCATTGTTTTGTAGTTACAGCACACCTCACGAATTTTTGTCCGACTAGTCGGAAATCAGTCGCGGACCTGCAGTCAACCAGCAACTATCTGCAGTCATCAGCCGAGTCGCCTCTGCGGTCGGCAAACTGGTCGCCTACCTTAGACGACCGATTAGGATTACGCGAATCCTCAGTCAGCAATAAGCATTTTACGATTTAGCAGATTAACTTTGGCCAAGCAAGGTATCTAACTGCTGTTCGTTCTCCAGCGGACACTCTTTTCTAGTCTTAAACTCGCGACATTTTCTAACGGCTATTTTAACATAGTAAAAATTGGATATACTTATGAACAGCGTATTTTTTTCGTTTGCATTAGATGAAGCGTGCGAGTTCACTGATCCCAAGTTGCAAAAATCGTACTGGGATGGGAATCGGGAGGCACAAATCAGAGCATAATGTGAAAAGTACGATTACTAACTGTAGAGTTGAAGCATACCTGACTATTAGAAATATATGCTAGTACTGCTTGACGTTCAGGACAATTCCTTCGTTATAAGCAAGGTGATCCAATGTTGCTAAAGAGCACGATAAGAAATTCTCAAAATGTTGGAATATAAGAGAATAACCGGAGATAACCTGTCGAGGATGCCTGTTATTGAGTGAAGTGTCTCAGTATTGTAAATTTGATGTTGATAGATGTGCATATCAAGGACAAATAAAAGTTATCTATAATTGCATATAAACATCTCCTGTCGAGTGATAATATCTGACCAGTGAGGCTACTGTTACGGAGTGCCGAAGCGTTTTAGTTTGCGTTCTTTCCGAGAATCGTCATGAAAAAATGCTTGAAATACTATTATGCTACGAAATTGTTATTGCAATGCTCTGGTGAAGAATTGATCAGATAAATCCATGTGTACTGAAACGTTCTTTTGTACTACGCAAGGTTGGTTACCTTACCTTTAGATCAACGACATTACAATAGTCGCGTTCCAGTTTGCGCTCTTACCAAGAATCTTCTTTGTATTGAAAATTTGGTGTTGATAGATGTGTGTATTAAGGACAAATAAAATTTATCTATGATTACAAACAAACATTTCCTGTTGAGTGATAACATCTGACCAGCGCCGCTACTTTTACGGTTTTAAATTAGTTTGCGTTCTTTCCGAGAATCGTCATGAAAAAAAAGCTTGAAATACTACACCTCGAAATTGTTGACCACAATGCTGGGGTAAGGAATCGCTATCAAACAAATACATGTGTACATAAACGTTCTTTTGTACTATGCAAGGTTGTTCTTATACATTTACGTTTTGTACGCCCAATTCTACACTTTTGTTTACATACCGAAAAGCCAACGTCACGATTGTACTTACACTGTAGCTGCCTGTCCGTGGATTTTCAATAAAACGTTCTCAGGCTCGTGCTTTTTTAGGATCCGGCGATTTTTCGGAACTTACTATCACTCATCCACCTGAGCACTCTGGAATTATTCATTTGCGATTTTAGGAACGTGGCGGAACTGTATAGTCTTGCGTGGTGACTGAAAAACGCAGAACGCTGGCTGGGGGCTACAGATCAAGCCACCAGACCGATTCATATTTGGCCCCATAGTTGCGGTTCTGCTTAACACAAACAAAAAATACGTGTGGATGTAAACTTTGTTAAAAACGCAAAAATAGTTATGATGTTTTCAAAATGCAGTCGATCTAACCCAACAGTCATGAGTCAAAGATCGAATGTGGAGAAAACTTTCACGTCTTGTTGTTCAAAACTGGTTGCAGTTCATAAAAAAATTTTATGTTACCATTCGCCTTCAACCTTCGAATTATTCGTGTTACACAACCCAGCTCATTGTTCAACCAATGTGAAGTCATCTAACAGTGACACATTAAACAAGGTTCATTTATTTCACCCTGTGCAGAGCCATACTGCCTTCACACGCCATGTGACAACAGCCTGACATCCTATAGGGCAAATGAGACTCTTGTCTAAAAATAGCAGCCAACGACCATAAAATTTATGGGTCAGCAGATGGAAAGTTGACAATCAAGGTCAGCAATAAGAGTCGGCTTGGGGGAGGGTTGCCTTATGAGTCGGCAGTGCGGTCAGTTCACGGTCTGCTAGAAATTAGCTGACCAGCCACCTATTTTGCCAACTGGTCGGACAAAAATTTGTGATGAGTGCCGTACACACAAGGTGTCACTAACAGTCAGGCAATTATTCACCATCAACATTTTCCAACAAAACTTTCCCTTCCCAAATAAATCCCATGCAGCATCACTTTAACAAAAAACACACAATTCCAATAGCAAACATTTCCATCGGCACTGCTCACAAATAACCCCCCACATGTCCAAGAGACAGTCTCTCTAGTTTCTCGACTAGCCGTAAGGTGTTACCATAATCTTCATCCTAATCTCCACCAACCACCAACAAGTCCTTCACAAATTCCCTCTCTTCGTATCAGCCTCGCACTCACAAAACGTGGCTACTAGTCTCCCGCCTCGTTTTCGTCTCCGTCCTCTATGGCTTCACCCCCAATGTCTTCAACATCAGTAATTTCTACTTGCACTAGACCTGACATCAGGGCATAAGAAACCATTGCGGTCAAGGCAAACATAACAGCAATGAAAATGTTTCGTTTTTTATGAGGGAACTCCAGCGCCTCCTCTTGGCGTTTTCTGTCAACCTCTTCTTCTCTCTGCTTCTCTTCTAGATCTGCAAAAACGTGCATTTTGTTGAAAGAAAAAAGTGCTGGGGTGCTTTGAACCACGGTGATGACCCGAGCAAACACAAGCTGAAGGAACAGGGTGAACACGTGGACACACAGTGTGGGTGTGCATAAAAATGTAAATGAACGGAGTGAATAATTCGTCTTACCTTCTGGGTTTGCAGAAAAATAAGGTTTGACCCACCCTGTTTAAATATTTAAGTTATAATAACTGAACAGATTGAATTTTTCACCCACCCTGTAAATCACCAAATAACAGTGATGGTAAGCAATGAATAAGATCCTGAAGACAAATGAAATCTACAATCAATCACTGAAGTTTATAGCACGGACTATTGACATTGAAACTATCAGTGATATCCAGTTCATAGCAGGGTATCAGTATTATGTGGGACCTTGTCATTGAAGCTATCAGTGATATCCAGTTCATAGCAGTGTATCAGTGTTATGTGGGACCATGTCATTGAAACTATCAGTGATATCCAGTTCATAGCAGTGTATCAGTGTTATGTGGGACCATGTCATTGAAACTATCAGTGATATCCAGTTCATAGCAGTGTATCAGTGTTATGTGGGACAATATCAACTAGCCTGAGTGTACTTAGCCAGATATAGCTTCTACAAAACTAGAGATTTTAACTCTGACAGTAAAAAGTTCGCAAAATTTGATGTTCAAATTTTCTTCAATCTGCCATTAATTGGGTCATGTGACCATGTCTTTTTAGTGAAAATTAAAAAAATGTGCATCCTTAGCAAAACAACAGTATCAATAACATGACAAAGTATCGCTTAATATCAATGTCGATAACACTTTAATTATTTTGTTTTCATCTCTTGCAACTTCTGCGTCTTTCCAAAAAATCATAAAACCCTGCCAAATTTGGAATTTTTCTAGAGTCCTAGAGTCCTACATGTCCTTATGTTTTTTTCATACAAGATGTCATTGGCACACATTGCAGTACCCTCCAACTGTACAAGTTACCATGACCAAACCAATATGTGTGACAAGAATGTATGGACTGTGATAAATGACCAACTTCAGGCATGATGTCCAAGGCAGGTCAGTGTTGGCATGATGAGGCAGAATTTCTGACTCAACATTATGTCAAACGCAGGCCAATGTTGGCATGATGGAACAGAATTTGTGACTCGACATTACGTCCAACGAGGAGCAATGTTGGCATGATGAGACAGTATTTCTGACTCGACATAACGTCCAATGCGGGCCAATGTTGGCATGATGAGACAAAATTTCTGACTCAACATTATGTTAAATGCAGACCAATGTAGGCATGATGAGACAGAATTTCTGACTCAACATTACGTCCAACGCTGACCACTTTTACTAACCTTCAGCCGTAGGAGGGAAGTGTTCCTTAAGAATCCGTTCACAGAAATCCACCAGGTGGGGACACTGCAGCAGATGTTGCTGAAGTATACTGCTAGGGAGGGGTGCCTTCAGTAATGGACCGAGGTAACCAAATAGGATGGCATCCAACGATGATGGTCTAATCCAACAAGAACAAATAAAGGAACATCACTTTCAAACTAATTTTTTTTGTTGAACAGATACATTTTTGAACTTTAAAATGGTTAACATTCAATCAAATTTTGTGTAATATTTTACAACAAAGAGTTTTCTTTCGGACTTCCACCACAACTTCAACAAAACCAAAAGAAATTTGACAAAATTCATTAACTATTTTGATTCCATTGCAGTAAATTTCACACACCTTAATAATACTTTTTCTTAAGATACCATAGCAAAGAACTTGTTACGTTTTATCACACCAAGAAACATACCTGTCTCCAAAAAAGAATTTATTTTGACCCATCCTGGCCTCCATAAGGTTTAGGCACTCCCTGCCGTGCTTGTACACCTAAGACAACAGGTTCATGTTACAGAGCAATGCCACCACAAGTCAATAATCAGAATTTGTGTTACTTAGACAGTCACGCTTTCACATTTGAAAGTGTAACTACCATTTTATGAACCAACTTTTAATAATTCATTTGATAGTGAATGGAATATCGGTGTATTAAGAATGGAAAACTTCAAAGCAGGATCAAGTGCGAAAGGCTTATAAGCCAATAAACGCCTACTAGACACAATACACCAAAAAGAATTGCACAAAATACTGATTCCGTCATGACAAGCCATTCCAGCTGCACCGATGGTAAACTCTGGGCGCACTCAGCCGTCAAGGCGGCGAATTCTGTTTGTGTTCAACCATCACAAAAGGCAATTCTAGGTCCTTTTGTCCCATTGTTTTTAACGTGTATGCATGAGTTAAACACTAAATATAGTGCGGTGAGTTTTCAACTATTTGCCACACAATACGGTGGACAAGTGAAAGTTTACTTTTTCAAACTTATAAACAAAAACAGAAATTAAGAGAATTCTATCCTATTAATAGTTTGGCTTTTACTGTTTAGATGTCAAAAAGCAACATTTTCTGTTATTTGCAGAAAAGTAATTGGCCTTACAAATTACAATTTTGTCAAGTGTGCAGGGAAGAATTACCCTGCTGCCAGGGTTACCAACATTTTAAAATGAAAAAGTGGGACATCTGAATCCAGGCCATGAGGGGGAATGTCTGCCACAAAAAGCAATCACTGTCGTTGGCTTTTGTCAGCTGTGCCTGAAAAATGTTATGCGGAAATATAGCGTGGAAAAACATGGGAATATACGAAAATATGCAGTCACCCACTAACAAAGTGGTGTCTGTAACATAGCTGCGAGTCTCCAAAAGTGGAACATTCTGATGCTGTAGTGGGATGCGGGACAAAGCAGTTGTATTGTTTCACGACTCACTTTTTGTGCTGCAACATAAAGAGCTATATTTTGTCCCCTTTAGCTGGCTAAAATGAAAATCCAAAATAGGTAATTTATTTTGAAATAAAAAAGTGGTCGTAAATTTTTCCTTAATACCATGAGGGGACTTATTTTCTTTTACCAAGAACAGAACAGGTCAAAAACAGCATCGGAAAATCATCAAGTTTATTATTTTTTACAGTAAGAAATGCAGCTTTAATTAAAACAATCAACTCGAGAGTTTTCGCAGTTATGATTATTGTTTTTTCTTGGGACACCGATTAAATGATTCCGCAATTGTTAGAGATTAAAAGGCAAGGACATGCAGTGGAGAGATTCATGACTGGTGAGAACGTACAACAGTGTAAAAAGTTCATCCTGATTTGAACCATCTTATTCAGGTCCAGCAACTTAAATAGGCTACAATAGCAAAGATTGAAACTTAATATTCAGCATATACCGGAGATTACTAAATCCTCTTGTTAGTAAAACCTTAAATTTTGGTCAGAGTAAAAAATTAATCTTTAATAAGAGGATTATCTAAAATTGGTAATCTCCGGTTTATACTAACTATGATCTTAGTGCAGAGCATGGAATATCACTGTCTTCAGGTTATGACGCCGACATACAACTATTTAAGCTAATCAAACTGGTTCACTTTCTTCTAATCAATAAAGCATGGAATTTTCCTTAATAAATCGATACTTAATAGAAAATTCACAACAGTAACAGTCTGCACAAGTGTCTTTCCAATATGTGACAGTCATATTCCGATGCTCACTTTGAACTACGGTGCAATTTCTTCAAACAAGAACACAATCTGGCGGACCAATAAAATTTTATTTTATCAAAATTTAACAAGAAGAAAATTTTAGTTCGTTATCTGAAATTTTATATAATAAATAAATTAGTATGGCAGCCACCAACAAACATAATGTCAATGAAATTTTGAAAATTTTTGGCAATAGAGTTGGCTTTGGAAAACTGAAAAAAATGACAATTTTGGTCATTATTTATGTTCTGATTTGCGAAAATTTTATCAGAACTACACTGTACACCAACCATGAATGTTTTTTTTTGAAATTTGACAGTTTTGACTCTAACATTTATTGTGAGAACTTCATGATGGCACATAATCCTTCAACTGGTAACTCACGTCTTATTGAACTTATAGAATTTCTGAACTGACAACTTTTTTCACCAATATATGCTAAGGCCACCTGGGGTATCAAATGAAGACGGGCACTGTCAGCGTGATGTAGAGCACCTAAAAACCTTAAGAAGCCCTAGTCAAAAGATCACAAAATTCCACTAGGCATTTAGTTTCCATGGCTACGGATCTTTATCGGGTAATCACGGTTCTCGACCATACTGGCTCACAAGAAAACACACACCTGAAGCTGACTTGGATCAATATGTGGTAATGTACTGTAACAGTAATTAGATTGTGAGTACTAAATTAAATTCGCTGAAGATTGTTTTTAAGCCTCATATCTCCATGATAGAAAGTAGCAGCATATATTGATAAAAACAACCACGGTTTTAAATCGGCTTGACATGCTTCGGCGTCATTTATTCAAACACCATCATCAGAAGAGAGAATATAGTGGCCCCCTAGCTAGGCCCAGCAACAAGTAATGAAGCACATAAAGTCAGTTACAGGGAGTGACAATAAACTAGACCAACAATGACAAACTGTGGTGAGCCAATTGCCTATTGAGATTGGGCTTGCACCAACTGATGCGTAGAGCCTCCTCAATTTTAAGCTCCTTTGTTGTTTTTGTCTGGCCTATTATTGCAAAGTCATTGAAAGAGCATTGCTGATAACAATGATTGGAGCTTTGTAGATGAATATTTACATGTGAACCTTTGTCAGAATTTAGATGTTCCTTGGACCTGGTTTTCAAATGGCGAACAGTTTCGCCTATATAACTGGAGCCACATCCAGCACAGATAAATTTGTACACTATCCTGGACCGTAGACCCACAGGAATTTTGTCCTTAGAGTTAAATAAATTTGACAGTTTTAGAGACTTGAATGTTAATACAACTCTTAAGTTAACACAGTAATATTCACCAATTTGTTGAGTTTTCTTGGCGTAAAACCCAACATAGGGTACTTTAAAATACTTGTGGTTAGTTTTGTCTGCAGAATGAATATCATCAGGGTTACGTTGGAGTCTTGCTTTCACTACCATATTGACTAATTCTGGGGGATAGCCATTCTTTTGCACATGGTAGGAGCTTATTTTCAGCTTTATTAAGTAAATAAGTACTACGTGCTTAGAGTTATATTGAGCGCTAGAATGTTATTGAGTCAAAAATGACCAACTTTAAGTAATATATAAGAGAATGAATTTATTACGTCCCATATTCCACCTTTTCAGCAGCATTCCAACAAATGACAGAAAAAACACAGAAAACAACAACTGTACACTTACTTGCCTTCTTTAATGACTCGATTTTTCATTCAAACAAAACATCTGACATGCGAAATTTTGTAAAACGGGATGTCCCATGGCAATAGTAATAGCACCCAAAACAGCGCTCAATATGACTTTCATTGATAAGTTATTCTATTTCATCTATATTACAGCTAAACTGAGACAACCTACTTCTTTTTCCAGTTCTTTGGTTGTTAAATTCAAATGACTGTCAGATGTTTTCGCTTGTATTCGCCTGCTAGCCTCTCTCTGAACTCGACCTGGCCAATAGAATTTGAGCCACCATGGCAAATGACGTGCCATCCATGGTCGAGACAACTCGCTGGTAGTTTTTTCATCCACCCACAGAGTGTGCAGCTGTCAAACAAAGAAACACCAAGAATCACAATATATTGAAATGTGCTGATTGTACCTGTATGCTTCCAGGGATGTTTAGTATCAATTCTATGTAATATATAAAATAAAATGGCCACTAGTAGACACAGCAAATGTGAAATCCATGTGAAACAAGGCAACTGTTGTTGTGTCTTTGAGAGAAACCAATCAGCCAAATATATGAAAATCCATCAACGAAGGAGCTTGTTGGATGTAGAGCCATACACAAAGAAAATCTAAATTGAGAACTAGGGAATATCACAGCGGTCAGACTCATTCAAAAATCAATGTCAATGCTGTACTCTCCTCAACTGGAACACATTCGCCAAACTTCACAAAGAGCAATCAAGGAACTTGGTAAATACTGAGGTATAGGCAAAAAACAAATTTGCCAACAGAGGGCACTATGTGATTTTGTACTTCAGCACTTGCACCTCCTTACCAATGCAGGTTTAAGCTGTTCCTCCAACATGGCCGAGAATGCGAACACATCACTACTCTGCCGAGTACTGAGCCAGGAGTCGACACCATAATTCTGTAACCAATCAACACTGATGTCATCATGCGTTAAGAGAGCTCGTTCTTTTATTTTCATTAATTAATGACACAAACTAAGTTTCAAGAATACAAAAAATCGAAGACATAAAAATTTAGTAAACTCCGGTCTTATTATGTGTTTGACTCTAGAGTTTTCAGAGAAAATTTGAAATTTGGTGTCATTCTGTGTAACTATTTCACCAACAAGTTTTTTAAAACTTCATTCTCCAGTCCTGTGCCAAACAAATTTTGAAAGTGGAACGTATAAAATAGGGTGCAATGAATACGCACTCTAAAATCATTACTTGTTAAATTTGGAATGTTGTGAAACTTTCAGAGTTAAATATAAACACGCAAGCCTTTATCCAGGATTTCGAAAATAGGGTGTCCAAAATGGGGTTCCCAATATTCCAGGACGTCCATGATTCTGATGCGTAACCCCCCACCCCCAGCATTCCCCCCAGACACACACATTTTTTTACAAAAAAATGCATAGACCAAGGTTTTTACATTTAAGTTTACAAAACAGCCTTCTGTAGTGAGCATCTTTACTAAAAAAAAAACTGTAGACCAAGACTTTTACAATGCTACCAACCAAGTGTGAGCATAGCAACATTGTATTACTTTGTATATACATTGTATATTTCTTCCTGCTTTGAAAAACAGCCCCCACTGTGAGCCTTCAGAGGCTTCCTAGTATTCAATACAATATGTGAGTCCAAACTTGAAAGGTTCTTATTGACAGTGGGTGTCCAAATGATACATTGGGCTTCCTTGCCAGGGCGTCAAGATTAGTGCTAGGGCGTCCATTTGGACGCCCAGGACGTACGCTGCATAAAGGCCTGCAAACACGTTGTTTTATATTAATGTAAAATCATGACATCATACGGTGAGGCAGGTATCCGTCAGGTAGAGCATTCAACATTTCAGGTGAAAAACTATCATCTGTCAACGAAGAGTGTTAGCTGAAAATCATATCCCAACGGCCCCGATACAAACCCTTGGGTCACACCTAATCTGACATTTCAATGTTGCAGTCTGAATCAAAATCGTTTTGAATTTGAGTCAATTAAATCTCGATGATAGCTAGTTTAGAGGCTATTTTATCAATCACAATTTGACAGAAAATCATTCACAACCAAAATATCTTCAAAAAAAAATAATCAAAAACATAATTCACTTCTTTTGGAATTCAGTGAAACTGTCACCCAATCATCTGCTAAATGTTGTTAACCGATAGTTATCTCCCATGAAATTGAGGGTTAACTGAGGCCCGAATGACTAAGTATCCAGCTCACCGATATGCACGTATGGCAGTCGTCGAAAGGTGGGCATAGCAGTGATAAAGTAAAAGTGAAAAAACCTCCATGTCATTCGGCGATAAATTTTGACTAAACTGGGTCAAGTTGGAATTCTTTGTACATAAATTGTTTATTAAAAATAAAATAAAGCACAAAGAGTATCTTTAAGCGATTGACTAGTTTTACTCACTAGCTGTACTACATTATACTCTATAACTGAGAGACATTTCACATTCCATGACCAAGGCAACTATTGCTGAATTATTAGTTAATTCACACATATTAGAAACAAAAAACCAAAGGGTAACAACTAACAGTAAATTGAAAATTAGCATTTTGTGAAGGATGCCAAGTGTTTACTAAGCTCCTAATGTAGAATATGCAACTTTAAAACTTACATTTTTTCTTAGAACTTCAAAGATCTGAGTCAGTGAATCAAATCTCTCTTCAATTTCACGAAGACAAGGAAGTTTGCCTGCAAACAAAGCAGAATATCTTTCAACAAAAAAGCCCACGAATATAATTGGAGAAGTTCACTATTAAAAAAGATTCACCAGGTTTACGAGCGATACAATTTCCTCAAGACCTGTAAAAAGTAATGCGTCTGAATTGATGATTTGTTTTAGAATACACCTGAACAACTGACAGTAAAAAAGAGACCTGACAACAAACATATAAGACTGAAGAAAAGATAAAAACTGGTTACAAATATACAAGACTGATGATATGGAAATATGTGAACACGAGAAAAATAAAACTTGCACAACCAGGATAACACCAGAGAGTGAGACAGTGGTGCTTCCTTGAAAATAACAAATAAAAGACAAAACATTATAAAACACTGATAATTTAGTGAAAAAATAATTATGCAGGGGCATAAACAGAATATTAATATAACAAAGACGTGAAATAAAAAAAACAAAATAATACAGCAGACACGAAAAAAGACAGGTGGCCTGGTGCCCTCTACAGTGCACTAGGCATGCTTTGACCACACAGATGGGCACATTGCACTAATCACCTGACTAGGACACAAAGGGACCCCTCAGCATGGGATTCCTCATGAGCAAAGTCTTCTAATCTACCTACTTTTCTTAGGAAATAAGAAAGGCTATTGAGCCTGCATGACCTGGTGTTTTCTACCAGGTAAGTTATATGTCCATCTAGCAGAAGGTTGCAAAGACTCTGCTCAGTGCTCATCAGGGCAAATTTCCAGTAGATGTTTGGAAATCACACTAAGATCCTACGACGGGTCTGTGAGCAACACGAAGAAACAATTCTACATTATTTTGTATTGGGAATGTTCACTTGTTTTGGAGTTGTTTAGAAGCATGTACGATAAATGAATGCAATGTCCCTGTGCAGTTAAAAGTGTCTACTGCCTTGTTTAGAGATCCAGCCTGTAGATTGAAAGTTGCAAATTTAATCATTTAGCAAAATTTCACTTCTATAGACACATATTGCAAAACGCTAAGCCCTAATTTCAGTAATTGTTACTGGAGGTTTGTGATTACTACAACCTGGAAAAATTATTTATTGCTACAAATTGGCGCCAGAGAGATTCCAGGCAAGGTGGTCTTGTTTTTTGCATAGTAATTAGTTTTCAAAGGGTTTGATAGTGTTTTAATTTCAAATTGTTTGATGCACTTGGTTAGATTTCATAATTTCATATATTATTGTTCATTTATGTATTTGTTGATTGATTTTAATGTGTTTACCTAAAAAAAGATTCTGTGAGTGGTTAAACAGGTACTGCCAGACAGAGATGATGGCGAAATGTGACCACATCATTTGTGGGTGCATAAAAATGACTAATTCCATAACAATTTACAATGACTTAACTTACCATTTGGAGACTTCCATGGATTGTTAGTTCGAAGTACATTTACAGGAGCTTTCGAGAACTTGCAGTATGCCTGTAGAAAATAACAGCAACTTAGGTCTGTTGCAGTGCCTTTTTAAACTTCAAACTGGCAGCTGGCAAACAATGGGCGATCTGGATTAGAGTCATATATTAAATTAACTCCCATTTATGTAATTATGCTCATGTACCAAAACGATGGATCATGGACAGTTGAGTTGGTCATTTGCACGTCAGCGGTTCTGGATTTTGAGAACAAGTTTCCTCCACTGAATGACCAAGATCAAACTGGTTATCCAAATCCAACATCTGTAAGTGCCTAACGCCATACACTTTGACTGCAAGTCACAGTGGACTGTGCCGATGGATGTGTTGTCTGTAAGGTAAAAATCATAATATTTGGGACAAAAATAATTGTTGTAATTGCCAAATCAATTTTCAGAGATATGTTAAAATGACGAAAATTAATTTAACTTGCAGTATTCGCTGTTGTGACAGGATTCTGATTCAATTACCAAATCAAGTCATAGGCAAGGTGTACATGCGCCACGTTCAAATTCATATTTTTAGGGTTGTCAAACCCAATAAAGTCTGTAATGTTGTCTTAGGTCGCTGATGGTTTCGATGTTGGTAATGGAAATGGAAACCTATAACAGTTAAAGAATATTATTTATAGCTACCTGAACAGGGTAATGGTCTGATATAATGTGCCCGAATTTTGAGAACCAGTTTTCTCCACTGAATAACAGGCATCAAACTGGTTCTAAAATACAGGCATGTTATAAGAGGGTAAAATACTTTAACCTTTCAACGTGTTGGCTACTTTTGAATGATAGAGACTGCAGTGATTAGAGACCAGTTTATGTTCCCAAGTACGACATGACTACGTTGTGGTATAGGCTCACCATTATACGTTTCCCTCGATCACTGGGTAAAGTCAACACATCTTAGGGCAATTTGTGAAGGTCAGGAACAGCCTGCTAAGGTTGTGCAGCAACCTTTTTATGTCAGCTTTCGGCACCACGGAATATTGCATCACTAGCTAGCTATTGTTCAGTTTCATTTTTTCACTGATTCTTCATTCAAACTTGTTATTCCACGAGGTGGCGTATATGTCACAACAAATTATTGGAACTGGTTTCATTTCCCAACAAGTTTTTAGTATTTTAATACTAGTACACCACATTTCAAAACAAATTTTGCTGCTGCGAAGCTGTCATCATCTACTGAGAAATGTCGCAAAACTTCAGGAAATTGCTCGTGTGCATGTCACGAGTGTCCCGTACTGTCATTAAAACAATGAAAAACTTTTCTTTGTTATAAAACGAATAAAATTATGCAAGAAAATGACATTTAATAGATTGATTTTCACTTAAACGGCTGCAACGGGTAAGGTGTCTGCCGATTGACTCCCAGATTTTGCATGCACCCAAGCCTTGGTACAAAGCAGTATACTAAATATACAGCTTTGCACCAATGTGGGTAAAAAAGTGGTAAGATAATAGCTGACACGAAATAAGTGTCATTAAAAGTTACAGTCTTCCTTGAGTAAACTAGATTATTTAACTGTGTTGGAAAAATGGCGTTCTACCATATTATTCTGCTGCTAAAGTTGTGGAATGATCTTCTGCGTCGACTTTCGGAGCCATGAAATATTGTGCCACCTATTGGCCAGTTTCTTTTTTCGCCGATTCTTCAATCAACTGTTGTTCTTTCACGAGGTTGCGTACACGTCACAACAAATTATTGGAACTGGTTTCGCTTCATTATAAATTTTTAGAATTTCGATTCCGAAAAAACAAATTTCAGAACAAATGTTGCTGCTGCCAAGCTATCATCATCTCCCGACAGATGTCACAAAATTTTAGGAAATGGCACGCCCGCGTGACACGAGTGAACTGTTTTCAAAACATACTTTTCAGTGTTAGAAAAGGTGTAGAGTTACCCAAGAAAATGACGTTTATTTCATTGTTTTTCACTTAAATGGCTGTAACGGGCAAGGTGAGTGTCGGTTGATTGCCAGATTTTGCATGCACCCCGTCCGATCTTTAGCTTTACTTGACTTCCTAAAACTGCTCTGAGGTGGTGGCCTATTACAACTACTATTAAAATCTCTTGGTCTATTTACAACGACCTCTAGTCTATATACACAGAGACAAGAATTGCTTAGCATAAGAGGTGTTGTAGAGAAGGTAATACCTCATCAGGAGTAGCAGAACACATGTGGTCGAAACAACACAATATCTAGTGGAATAAAATCCGAATACTTGACAGTGAAACAGGTTGGACCAAGAGAAAGATCAAGGAAGCCATGTAAATGAAAGTACAAGGCAATGTCTTCAGTCAGCCAAGCAAACAACCAAGTGACACCTGGCTCAGTCTACTTAGGAAGGTTTAAGTATAATAAAATTCCCTCTTAAGTAATTGGTTAAGGTGCTGGACTCGAATTATTTGTAGTTTCAGCAGTCGTGGGTTCAAATCCTGCCTCGCACAAAAAATCACACCATGAGTGTACCATGTATCCGTGCTCGTTCTTCTAAGAACGCGGGAACACCTGACGATGGCCAGAGAAGAGACCGACCAAAACATTGTGACAGTGTATATAGACTAGAGGTCGGTGTAAATAGACCAAGAGATTATAATAATAGTTAGCTTTACTTGTTGATACAAGTTTCACGGCAAGGTGACGAGCAGAGCTACCCTGGCTGTGTGCAATTTCGGGGTTTACGGAAAAAATACACACAGTGGTACCTAGCTGTATTTTGACGACAGTCTTCATACAGCTAGCTGGTGGGTTACATCTTACTAGGCGATGACCATCGCCTCTGTTGGCCCGAACCAGAGGCGATGCAGCTCCTATAGGCGCTCCATACACCGGAAGCTTTTTGGCAAATTATGTCTCGCACTGGCTAAAGCATGAAAGTCACGTTGTTATAAATACTTTTTGCATATAGAGGGACACCTTAGGAGGTTGGCGGTGTGTTTAATTCCTTCCAACTTGAACAAATACTTCCGTTATCAAACTTTTTGTTAGAGCAGTCACTCGTTCAGTTCCCAAAATCATGAACTCACCATATTTATACTGCGTACGCTCCAATTTTTACCGCGCTCGCTAGGGGATGTGACTTCATGACCTCAATCTTTAAATAGGCCAAAGGTGAGCCATTGCGGTTTTGTCAGTCAAATGTTCATTTCCAAAAAACCACCACTTATACTTGTCTTTAATTGGCGTTACTTGAAACTGATTGTATTTCAATGAATTTTTGTTTGTATTTGATAAAAATAAATGCTGTTGATATGACATTTAATAGTCTTTGTGCACATATTTGACATTTTAATGTTTAACAACACGGCAAATGCTCGGCTGGTTCCCGGCAGCACGCGCGCAAAGGGCAGGAACTTCAGCTTTCAAAGTTCTCCGGTAGGACCGCAACTTCTGACCTTCGGCCTGGTTAAAAGAATCTTTTGGCGTGCGCCGAGTGAAAATGTTGAGTTCACGATTTTGGGAACTGAAATAGGGACTGCTTGAAGAAAAAGTTTGATAACGGGAGTAATTGTTCGAGTTGGAAGGAATTAAACACATCGACAACCTCCTAAGGTGTTCCTCTATGCGCAAAAGGTATTTATAACAACGTGACTTTGATGGTTTAGTTGGTGCGAGGCATAATTCGCCGAAAAGCTCCCGGCGTATGGAGCGCCTATAGGAGCTGCATCGCCTCTGGTTCGGGCCAACCACAGGCACCTTTAAGTAGCCCTCTACAATATAACATAATAAAGAGAAAGGTACACAACTGACATTCAATATGGACGTCTGCCGGCCACTTCTGGAATAACCCAAGCACGTCAAATCTGAGAGTAATTTAACTCAAACATTTTATCTGCGACAGCAAAACGTTCATTGCTTCCATTTGCTGACATCGAAACCAATAAATATCATAAATACCTCCAGATCTTCCTAGTTCAATCGTCAACATTCACGACAAAGCGAAAAGCAAGAAGGCCTCATATCAGTTTCGTCTAATGCGCATGCTCATAAGGCCCCTCGCGACATCTTCAGAGCGTTTACATCAACTAAAAACAGCAACATTCAGCGAAGAGGCTCTTTACATTAATTTACGAATATGTCGTCCTACCTCGCATGAGCATGTGAAAAAGCAGGGTTGTCTGTGGCCCCTTGAAAGTTTGACACATTTTTGCTGTACCCAATACGCGTGCTCATAGTGTAACATATAAATAGTGTTGCTGATTTTAGTTGATGAAAGTGCTCTGAAGATGTCGCGAGGGGCCTTATGAGCATGCGCATTAGACGAAACTGATAAGAGGCCTTCTTGCTTTTCGCTTTGTCGTGAATGTTGACGATTGAACTAAAAAGATCTGGAGGTATTTATGATATTTATTGGTTTCGATGTCAACAAATGGAAGCAATGAACGTGTTGCTGTCGCAGATAAAATGTTTGAGTTAAATTACTCTCAGATTTGACGTGATTGGGTTATTCCGGAAGTGGCCGGCAGACGTCCATATTGAATGTCAGTTGTGTACCTTTCTCTTTATTATGTTATATAGTAGAGGGCTACTTAAAGGTGCCTGTGGGCCAACAGAGGCGATGGTCATTGCCTAACATCTTACTACATGCACCCACGCCGCCGCTGGTTTCGTTACGTCTCATTCACTGACTGTGTACTAGTGAGCACAATATATTAACGAGAACCTCCGTTACAAATTGTTCCACCTGAGTGATCGCAGTGTTAAGATAACAGTAAAATAGTACCAAAGCAGCCAAACAATCTACGTCCACGGAAGGCAAACCCCAACCGCCAGACCAAACAGAAAGCTCCATGACTGATTCAACCTTGACCTTGCAATTCAATGAGCGCTGCAATAGCAACTCAATGTTCTTTTTGGTTATTTAGGAAATTTTAACGCCTGATTTTATAAATCATATCAACAAACTAGACGGCGACTTACGTCAGGAATCTATTCAACTAAGAACGTGGTAAAACATTTTATAAGGTGTTCAAATCCGACCTTACCTTACATCAATCTGGTACTTTAGTCGCACATTGTGTTGATGTGCTTGGCTCGGTGATCGATCAACAGAAACACTGTGATGTCGATGTGAATTAACAGTACCAACTTCTGCTGTAGCTCTGATATTTATACACACTGTTGTCTGATGTCAACTTTTTATTCGTTAATCTTTTGAATAGCAACATGAATAAGGTAAATACAATGTTAATTGCCCATCTGAAAGCATTACGTAAGGACGTTCAGTTTACTGCCTGGTCTGATCTATGCCTAGGCAATGACCATCGCCTCTGTTGGCCCGAACCAGAGGCGATGCAGAGGCTATAGGCACTCTGTACGCCGGAAGCTTTTCGGCGAATTATGCCTCGCACCGACTAAACCATCAAAGTCACGTTGTTATAAATACCTTTTGCGGCTTTTGCGCATAGAGGAACACCTTAGAAGGTTGTCGATGTGTTTAAGTCCTTCCAACTCGAACAAATACTCCCGTCATGAAACTTTTTCTTCGAGCAGTCCCTATTTCAGTTCCCAAAATCGTGAAATCAAAATTTTCATTTTTTTAACCAGGCCGAAGGTCAGAAGTTGCGGTCCTACCGGCCAACTTTGAAAGCTGAAGTTCCCGCCCTTTGCGTACGTGCTGCTGGGAACCAGCCGTGCATTTGCCGTGTTGTTAAACATTAAAATGTCAAATATGTGCACAAAGACTATTAAATGTCATATCAACAGCATTTATTTTTATAAAATACAAACAATAATTCATTGAAATACAATCAGTTTCAAGTAACGCCAATTAAAGACAAGTATAAGTGGTCGCATTTTGGAAACGAACATTTGACTGACAAGACCGCA
>NMRA01000948.1:69354-81227 GCA_002633005.1 Phoronis australis | reverse complement strand
CCCTTTTGTACTTAATTTCGGTCTGAGCAGAGTGTCGACATAAACTGGAAAGTTAATCGAACTGTTTTTACCGGCTCTGGATGTCTAAGTATACTGTAGCTGATGATGTTGTCATCGAAGTAATAGCAACGTAGTGCAGATGCAACACTTGTACACCAGGATTTTTTAATGTGATAATTTGGGAACATTGACATGTGCTAATGGACACAAAAACCTATTTCTAATTCGATTAGTGACTACTCAAGCAAAATATGAGCAGCTTTTAGCGACGACATTACCCTGTAATTGTCGATGATAGCAGTGGCCCCTGACAATAACTTCTTTGATGTAACCGAAGTTAATCATTCATACTACCGTACACCACAGCATCGACGCTCCGCTTGTCTACTGTGAAGTCAACTGGCACAGTTAACTTCGATTCTGGACCGTAGTTAACCATCCATACTGACTGCAACTCCCCAAAACATCACCATGTCGACGTTAGAATGAAAGGGCCTTACCAGTTTTAACTACATGTTAAAACACTAACATGGTGTAACTAGTCCGGGTCAGCGTGAATCAGTACTACTACTAGTACTAGTAGTATAAGAACAAAAACTGAACAGCTGATCGAATTGTAGCCAGCCAGCTAGCTGTATGATGACTGTATATTATACAGCTTTGNAGGGATATTGTCGTGGATATTTGGTAAAGGTAATGAGGACATCTTAAGCGAAAAACAAACGTATTTGTCCACAAAGTTTGATAAGTTGATCGCTTAAGATTTAATAGAAACACCACTGTTTTGTGAGGTTTTATCACGTGTTATGTGGCCCGAAACTTTCTTCGACAAATCCGGAAATTTGCATAAGTGGCCGAAAATGTTAGCCAATGAAACGCACCAATGATCGATTCTGCATATCCCATGGTCACGCGACTTGCTAACAAGTCATCGGGAGGGCTGTTCTCAGTTAGTGGTCTTTTGAACTTGGATTTGGCAACAACCAAGTAATGGTCGGATTAACAATAGCTGCTTTATATTTGCCAGGTATCTGCCGAGAAGTGTAAAAACTCAGCTCGCATTCGTTGGAAATTCCAGGTCGCATTTTGCGACTTTATACGAGCTGACAAAAATCTCATCTCGCATTTCCAAATTTCAGGTCGCAAATGCGACCTGCAGCTGGTTTTTTTTTGGTATTAAAATAGTAAAAACTTGTAACGAAATGAAACCACTTCCGATTGTTATGACATGTACGGAACCTCCACAGTTGATTGAAGAATATGCAAATTGGCTCCATAGGCGACGCAATGGCGCCCAAAGAACGCATCTGAATTTTAGCAGCAGAATAACTGAAGAACGCCTCTTTTTCAACATCCGGGTAAATAATTTAGTTTACTCAAGGAAGAGTAAAAAATTTTTTAATGAGGCATCATTAATTTTGGCGACGAAAGGCCCGATGAATTAGAAGCCGGAGGGAGTGAAATTAAGCCGACGGAGTGACGTCAACCAGGCCTTTTGAGACGACCGACTGACGTCACCAAGGCCAGTATGAAACTGACCACCCTCCCTCCGCGTCCTCGAAAAAACGTCCCGCGAGAAAAAAATAGAACACCTCGAATCCAAATAGGGGGCCGGTGCAATACCTGGGACCAAGGCGGTGCCGAAACGCGCTTAACGAAGGTTTGTAGTGGAGCGAGGGAAACGGAGTTTGTGCAAACGATGCATTTTATATAATAGATTCTTGTGATACCATTGTACCAATTACACTGTAGGCCTAGTAATGATATACAATTTATTATAAAATAGTAATTGTGCAAAAATTTTGATTTTGTTAAGTATAAGGCGCGCCTTGTAGGCCTACCGTTGTAGAAAATTTCAAGTGAAACAGCCCAATTGGGAAGTAATGAGTGGCCCTTAAAAGGGCCGTTGGGTTTATGGTACTCAAGGAGTGGGGTACCACAGTGCTATGTGGTCGACTATCGTGAAAAACGCCTGTCGACCGCTGTTGCCCGCGTAACGTTCTCGCCACATGAACTCGTCTAGATGCGCACCCAACATGTCAGGGAGGACACCACACATGCTCTTAAACCTCATCTTCGCGTTCTTCCAGTAACACTCCACATGGTTGGTGTGTGCGCCAGTCTGTGGATCAACGAAGTTCATGGTATGGTTGACCGTCTGGTGGGTGTACGGCGGAACAACGGGGAGGTTGGCAATACCGTTGTAGGCAGCCCACATGTCGCTGTGAATGATGGAGCCGGGCAAGATGAACTGTTGTATGATGGGGAGAAGTGTATTGGCGTTCCTGTTCGGCACAAACTGCAGAAATTCAACGTTCTGTGCGGGGCAGTATCCTCCAAACACCCATCGTTGCTGAACCACATGGCCTACGTTGTTCTTTCTTCTGGCCATCAACGACTCATCAATTTGCACGATGACTCCGGGGCCGCCAATCCGTATAGGGTTGTTCACGAGTTGTGTGGAGCATGCGTCTCGGAGGTAGCCGTACCAAGTCATTATCACTGTCCGGTCTATTCCCAGCATCTCCTCCGCAAGCGCTATCGGTTGCTTGAACGCCCAAGCCCAGACAAGCTGTACCAATAGCTGCAGTGTCAACCTGGACTTGGACCAGAAGGAGTCGTCTCGCAGTGACACCTTCTGAGCCTTGTGCCTCGGGCAGCGCCAGATCTTCCCACCTCCTCCTGAGCCACCACGCACCTCGGTCATCAAACGAGGGCACACCCCACACTGGGGTGGCTGGCGTCTGATGGCGTTGTGAGCTCTCAAAAACTGAAGCGCTGCGTCTTCGTCACGCGTGTACTCGACTATTTCAGCAAGAGACATTTCGAAAATGGTACCCACGTGTAGAGTATCTTGCAATTTATAGTCATAGGTACACGTGCTTGAAATGGGCGTCTGTCTCATTAGATGCAATTTGTAATGCCTTTGGAGTGTTCGTGAGTGCAAATGATTTGAGAAGGCAGCAATGAATAAATCACTGCGTTACCGGCTTTAGGTGCAATAAAACTAATTGAGGGGACACCGAGGCCGTGTGAGCTCATGCTAATTTAGTGTTTGCTGGTAGAAATTGTTGTGAAACAACTCGATTTCCATCCCACGGCTAAGTGTTAAGGGAATCTTTATTTACGTTTACATTACTCAAATAATGATTGTCAATGTACAACTTCTGCCCTGAAGGTGCTGTGGCCAAAGCGGAACCCGAGTGAATTCGCGGCCCCGACGAGTAAGTAGATTTGCTGTTTCGTGGCTAATTCACCAACATTATCACGTGCACATTACTTTGGCTCAGAAATACTAGAGAGGCGCCGTGAACAAGCTCAGAAAACGGAACGTATGGAGTTAATTGGTAAACCGGCATTCGTGAGGCACTGTCGACGTCGTCTGCAGGCCACAGACACGGAGATGTTTTACGGCCTCATACTTGCTATTTACAGCGTACATTTCATTTTTCACTACCATGAGCATTTCGGACTCTCGAGGAAGTAAAAAAACACGATATACTCGCTTTCCTCGCGCATGTCGTGAACACAACCACTAAAACAAGAAACTGTAGGAACACCGCATTTATCCACCTTCACTCTTATCAGGCTTCTATTGTGAGTCAGCATGCGTGAATAATTGGCTGGTAAGCCACCTCTGGAAATACTTTTGGCTGAATGGATGACCAGGCCATAAAATGATAATTAGCCAAGACCAGTTACTATAACGAAACAAAGAATAATGTCTTGCATTACCTAGCCTTGGTGGAAAGCTGTATACTGTATTGGCTCAAGCAAACGCTTAGAAAAATTCATTTCACGGGGAGGGGACGCTTATTGTAGTGAGCCTACGGCAGTTGAAACCCGGTTTNTTACCTAGCCTTGGTGGAAAGCTGTATACTGTATTGGCTCAAACAAACGCTTAGAAAAATTCATTTCACGGGGAGGGTACGCTTATTGTAGTGAGCCTACGGCAGTTGAAACCCGGTTTCCCAAACGGCTAAAATCGGAAGCTAGGATTCGTAAAATTTACGCTCTGTGACGTATTTGTAGCCTATGACAGCCTGTCTACAAAATTGTGGTGCATTGCTATCAACTTCCGTTATTAAATTACGATAATTTTTCAAAAAATTGTGCTCATCACAGGGCGAAAACTTGCTGACTGATGCGTCGCTGAATCGCGATCGTCAATAGGAAAACTTGTACTCTTGAATAAAAATATACTTTCGACTCAACAAATTACCTGAAATCTTCCTGATGTTTTACAATTTTTAAAGTTCATGTGGAGTCCAGATTAATTGCGATTAAGTCCAAATGTGCGCTACATCGTACTCCACAACACGAGAATGGACACACATGTTATTGTCACGTGACGTTTGTTTTGAAGGTCGTCTGCGTATGAGAGTGAGTGAGCGTGCGTGTGCGGGTCATCGACGATNCCATGTCACACCAAAAAACCGGCTTAAACGGCGTTAAGAGGTTTTTTTCTTCTATAACTCGGACCATAGGCCTTTAACACTAACGATATGCGGTGCTTATTTTGCAGTCATACTCAGCGTCGTGTGCGGAATTTTTCATCACAAAAATAACGCTTTGTTTATAGTCCTATTCATGCATACCGTTATGAATTTAGTCTCAAATTGTTCCATTGTCAACACGGAAATGAAAGAATTGGCAGATTGCTGTCGCTTGAGATCCGAGTCAGGCTCTTCCGTGAGTTTAACGTGGAGTGTCATTTTGTGCGCCGAGCATAGTCTCCAATAACTGAAACCAGAAAAGTACTTCTCATCTACTGAGAAGAAGTCCATACCAACTAATTGTCGTGTTAAATAGTGGTCTCAAAATCTCCCTACATGGACAGAAAACGGGCTTAGATGCCGCACTCTGTAGACATTGACTAGATTCTGGATCTGTGGTCAGACAATTCTGTTTTTCAACTTGAATTAGGATTTTTGAAATGTGAACACAGGCAAATAATTATGGTTTTCAACATCGTACGCATCTTCAGGGATACTTCTCCGATTTTGAAACAATTTTCATCTGTTGTTAAATATCAAAGCGAATCATGTAGACATCTCAGAGTCGAAACTGGGTCATATGCAGCTACATTTTTGGTTAATTTATCCAAGCCCTGGTTGTATTTATTATCATTCTGTTCATAAATGTGAAATTCTGTGTCATTCAATTGTGACATTTGAACTCAAACAATCGTGATTATATTATTTTGTGGAAATTTCTGAAAGAGTGTCGTTGGGGAATAAGCTTTCATTGGCAACTAAATATTTTTGCTGAGTGGATGGGCCTGCCAAGGTGCGGAGTGCGCTTTTTTCTTCCTGCTGATTTCTTTCATTGATGTCATAACCACATGTTTAGTGTATACCATATATCAGCGTCGTCGGTAGTTTATTGCGTTCTACGGTAAGTTCGAAACTTTGGCACAAATGTTTCAACGAATTTCAATAGAATTATGACTGGATTTAACACCACAAGTCCGACGTAGTTGCCATGGTTATATCAGAAAAATGGATTTTTTGACTTGTCAAAATTATCATTTTCTTACCGAGATTATACCACGCAACAGTTGGTGGCCGTTTATATTCTCATGACGTAAATTCTTTTGATGTTTTTTATGGAATACGGAAGCCAGGCTAAGCACGGCAACATTATAACTGGTTCCACCATAGTCTATGGTTTTCCACTTCGTGTTCAGGCGCTCTGTCGTCTGTAACCGACTTTGGTTACGTTGTAAAGTTGTGGATTCTAATAGTTGAAGTTCATACACGATGGCGTATAAGCGTCGTGTCGGCGCAAGCAGCAGTAGTCTGCAAGTTCTTCTAATGTTTTTACGAAAAAATATAATGTACAATGATGCAGCGTTAGGACCAGAAACAGGAGTAGATCGAGGATTTCTTTGAAACAGGGAGTCGGATCAAAGATTTTTTAAAAAGGGGGTCCAATTCAACAATTTGAAAATTCTAGATATGATGTTAAAAAAATCAAGGGAAAGGGGGGTTCCGGACTTCCTTGACCCCCCCCCCGGATACGCCTATAAGAAAGGGCTCAATTGGTTGACATTACACCTGGGCGTCAAAAATATTACTTATATATCAGTATATTCTGATGAATACGCAGATTTATATATATACGTGTAAATATGCTATGTTATTCTAGTATTTTGCTTTTTCTTCGTAGTTTTCCAGATCATGACGAATTTTTATATATTAGATACATAGATTGTTTATTTAGCCATTCATAATACAAATAGTCATGCATCTACACAAGTCGTTCCTAGTTGCTAAGCACATGTTAAGGTGACAAGAGTGCGACTCAGCCGACGACTGTGAACAAAATTGTCATGAATAGAGTTATGGCCGCCAATTTGTTTATTCGGCTCCACGTACATGGCAATGGAGTGGGAACAGAACTTGAACCCCTCCAATTTACCGCTTTGCAGCTGTAGTCTACCAGAAACAACTACCGATCGCTTTAAAAACAGATAGATCCGCTGTTCAAGAACATGGAGCGATTTTGTGACGATTGGAATCAATGAGTTCTTTTGACGGAGTGGTGATCATGAACACAGGCGCTGGGTAACCGGTGGCAGTGCATTCAAGCTCCGTGATGAACTCTAATTTGCAGACTAGGCTGGGATGGTTTTTCACAAAAGTGTTTTAACAATAAGTGTCATTAGGGAAACTTTTTTTCGAAAGCAATTTTGCAATCTACAAATCTACTAATTGTGGTAATTGGGAACACTGTTAACTTTTTCTTGAAACTCTTTCAACTCACAATTATAATGGAATGGATTTCCACTCAAGTAGAAGACATTTGAACCAAACCCAGCAGAAACAATCTGGATTCTGTTATTTTCCTAAATTCGGCATTCTTGCAAACAATTGGTAGTCTAAAAATACTAATTCATTGTGACTGAGATTAATTTCGCTTAGTGTCACCAAACAATCAAACAAAATACTTCGAATACGACTGACTTTTAGGATAACATGCCGTAATTGTCTTAGATTGCAAAAAATGCCTTCTTCTTTGTCAAAGATTTTATTTTGTGAAAGAACAAGACATGAAATTGGACAATCTGTTGGCTCCCGGGTATCTTGAAAAGATACCATCAAGCATTTTCATAATTCTTGGCTTCACTGAAAACTAATCAAAAAGTAGTGGTAGGTTATTTAACTTTTATTTGTATTTATGCCGGCTTGCACATAATTCTTCACAGGAATACCCGGAAAGTTCCGATTTTTGACCCCAAGTTGAATTTGAAACCCCCTAGCTGCTGCGGTCACACTGAACTAACACCATGGGCGCACCCGTGGCGGAGGGCTCGGGGCCGGTTTTAAAAGAGTCCCCAATTTGGCGAATTGGGCAGAAAGGTCCGCCTAAGTGGCAAAAGGTCCGAGTAAACGAGACAAAAGTCCACAAAATCCACGGGAAGTCGACGCGGATGCACAAAATTCTCGGGCCTGAATCTATAGCCGGTGTCCCCATTTTTCGTTGTAGTCTTTGCGTTAATTCCTTTCAGTAAAAGGTCCGCATACCGAAAAATCGAGCCCCCTTATATTTTAGGCTGGGAGCGCGCATGGCTAACAATGTTTGTGAAGCATATTCTTGTTGCATTTCGCTCCCCATAAAAAAGCTATCCATGAATGAACGAAAGTCCAAGTTTAAATTTCTGAAAATCGGTCTGATAGAAGAATTCTATCAACCGTCAGGCTTCAGCGATGATTAAAAAACCGGCTTCCAGTGTCTCGTCAACGCTGAAATTGGCGCGAATTCGAAAACTGTCTCATGTACAAGCAATGCTTGTAACTCAGATTTGTGTTGCGGTAATCAGAGTCGAATCACGGTGTTTAAAGACTTTTACTTCCATTTTCATAGCTGCATGGGCTCAGTGCTCACTCGGCTTTTTGGTAATTCGAACAACGTCTGGCAGATAACGATGAGAATTAGCGATTTATGATAAAATCCCAAACATTTAATGGATATTGTTGTTTTTTAGCCCCATAAGCCCCTGAGTGAGGTTAAGATATTGCCCAAATCCATTTTTCGGTCGTAACTGAGCCGATTATATCCCTCCATCAGTCAGTGGGTCGACCTGGGTCAGGGATCAACTTGAGGAGACCAGGCATTCCCTGAGACTAGCAACAAAAACTTGAATTGGCATAAAGTTATTTCAAAGCTAGGAACCCCATGCCGTCTCTAGCTGACTAGTTCAAAGCTGTCATTTGGTTGCCAACGTCCAAGAGTTCGTTTTACTGATATACCTTTGTCGTTTTCAGTCTGATGCGTTTCATCTATTGAACACGAAGTGAAGCTAGGCTTTTCTTCTCGCTAGTTTCCTCCATGTCACACTTAGGTGGTAGAGAGCACGCTGGTATCATTTAATTTTCCTCAGGACTGACTGATTTTTTTACACCAGCGTTTCTGATTGGCTGGTCGAATTCTCAACAGGTAGTGCTTTATGCAACAATTCAATTGTAAACTGGCATGACTGGTGAAGGAAGTGTTAATGTGGTCTGTTGTCCAGACAAATCGGTTCTTAATTCATGTTCAAGAAATGTGAATCCCAGCTTCGGCTGGGAAAATTGTGTCAGTGCCTAGCGGGAGCCGTGCCGGCCCATCGTCGCTGACTTTTTTGCCTTACGTCATTTTGCTGTCCTGGGCCGATTGGCCTGGTTACAAGAAACTGACTTAAGTTCGTAAGTTAAGTATAAGATTTGGCTCAACTTCCAAACTCTAAAACTTCCCCATCCACTAATAAAGATGGATAGTCAAAATTACTGAAGACAAAGTAAAAACAGCATAGACCGTTGAGACAATTTTAAGTTTGGTTTTAAAATTGAACTGAAGGGAATTTAAGATTTGTCTTAGCTAAGTCAGTTTTCCTTGAAACGGGCCCCTGTATTCTCACAGTATGAATAACACAAAGGGTTAAATTTGCCAGATGCGTGTTCATTTTGTGCAGGCTTTGCTATAAGCACCGGCGGCTAATGACCAAACAGTCACCACTTGCATGACAAGGTTAAAAATCGTTCATCCGAAATTTTCTTTCTTTGTTGTAAAGCTAACCAATGATTGCCTAGATTACCCCAATCAGTGATAAAGCGCGTGCTACTGAATGATACCTGCGTGTCAGTCATCTACAGGCTATGCTAAGGAACCACTCCGGCTTTTCTTCAGCCTCGTCCCCAAGCCTCAAGATGACGCTGATCGGCTTTGCCATCAGCGCCATCTCGAGGCTTGGTGACAAGGCTGGGCTTTTCTTTTTATATAGTTGTATTTTTAGTTTACTCAATATAAATTATTGATGATTGAGTAGGAAAATCAACCATTCAACGCAATTCCATTAATTTAAATATTTTGAAAGATTTTTTATAGGTTTTTCTTAAATTTTAATTGGTGGTAAAATTCGAAACGTTATTTTGAATCACTGAGGCCACTGTATTGATCTCCCGCGTTTTTCGAAGTTTCACGGTAAATAAAGTTTCTATCTTCAGTTGATTACTGCTCACCAAAACAGTCTCGGTAAGTTTTGATTTTTGTGTTTCTTTATATTGTATGTCCTAAGAACCGCGATTCCCCGGCATTTTTCCATTGATTTACTACCAGAAATACCGAGGAATCGTTCTGTCTCAGTAATCACCCGGAGGCCGAACCCATCGATGATCGATCATCCCATTACTTAGCTCACTCACTCTTATGACCATGCGCAGCCTCCGTGGTGTGATGATCGCCATCACTAATTAGTTTGGTGAAACTATTTGCGGTTTGATCCGATTTAAATTATTATTGACGAGTAAGTAATACGCCATTAAGCCTTAATATTGTGATGTAGCTGTGTGCACTGTGCCAACTTGACCTCGGCACTGCCACTGCCACTGGTCCCTGATTTTGAGAACCAGTTTTATCTACTGAATAATGGGTCCGCTATTCAGTGATTGCCTGGTTCTCAAAATCCGGGACCGCCATATCCGACCAGTGCCCTTCACCTCAATCAGTTATAACAACGTCTATAGATCAAGCCATTCAATGTGTAGCAATTCTGCTGTTGAGATGTTGAGCTAAGTCAACTTCAGTGTTTCTTGCTCTCACTCTCAATCCAGTTGGCAATTGCATCTAACTCATTCTATTCCAACAACGGAAGAGAACTGATGTGTAGTACTGTGCCAATAAAAAAATCTCATGTGGTTGTTGTCAACAACGTTAAGTCTAAGCAATCCTTACTCTGGGAATTGTACTAGGCAATGACCATCGCCTCTGTTGGCCCGAACCAGAGGCGATGCAGCTCTTATAGGCGATCCATACACCAGAATGTTTTCGGCGAATTATGCTTCGCACTGGCTAAAGCATGAAAGACACACCACAGGGACACCTTAGGAGGTTGGCGGTGTGTTTAATTCCTTCCAACTCGAACAAATACTTCCGTTATCGAACTTTTTGTTCGAGCAGTCGCTCGTTCAGTTCCCAAAATTGTTAACTCACCATTTTTATACTGCGCACGCTCCAATTTTTACCGCTCTCGCTAGGTGATGTGACTTCATGACCTCAATCTTTAAATAGGCCAAAGGTGAGCCACTGCGGTCTTGTCAGTCAAATGTTCGTTTCCAAAATGCCTCCACTTATACTTGTCTTTAATTGGCGTTACTTGAAACTGATTGTATTTCAATGAATTATTGTTTGTATTTGATAAAAATAAATGCTGTTGATATGACATTTAATAGTCTTTGTGCACATATGTGACATTTTAATGTTTAACAACACGGCAAATGCACGGCTGGTTCCCGGCAGCACGTACGTAAAGGACGGCAACTTCAGCTTTCAAAGTTCGCCAGTAGGTCCGCAACTTCTGACCTTCGGCCTGGTTAAAAGAATCTCTTGGCGTGCGCCGAGTGAAAATGTTGAGTTCACGATTTTGGGAACTGAAATAGGGACTGCTCAAAGAAAAAGTTTGATAACGGGAGTATTTGTTCGAGTTGGAAGGAATTAAACACATCGACAACCTTCTAAGGTGCTCCTCTATGCGCAAAAGGTATTTATAACAACGTGACTTTGATGATTTAGTCTGTGCGTGGCATAATTTGCCGAAAAGCTTCTGGGTCTGTGTCATGAAAAATAATACAAACTGACCATGGGTCTGTGTCATGAAAAATGATTTAAGATAAGATAGAAATTTGGTCTGAAGCTCCGTACAACTGTTTCTGAAAAATAATTAAATCTCACTTGAGCAAAAGTGCTAAGTCACAACCGTGAAGTACTGAGATAATATCCATGAGGTACTCACTGAGATAATATCCATGAGGTACTGAGATAATATCCATGAGGTACTGAGATAATATCCATGAGGTACTGAGATAATATCCATGAGGTACTGAGATAATATCCATGAGGTACTGAGATAATATCCATGAATTATTTCTAGAGTTCAGTGCTCTCTTGATTACCTTCCTAAATCTTTGTTCAGCAATTGTGAAGCGAGAGTTAAACCAAATTTCTGTCTACATGTCGTGAACACATCCACTAAAACAAGAAACTGTAGGAACACCGCATTTATCCACCTTCACTCTTATCAGGCTTCTATTGTGAGTCAGCATGCGTGAATGGCTGAATGGATGACCAGGTCATAAAATGATAATTAGCCAAGACCAGTTACTATAATGCAACAAAGAATAATGTCTTGCATCACCTAGCCTTGGTGGAAAGCTGTATACTGTATTGGCTCAAACAAACACTTAGAAAAATTCATTTCACGGGGAGGGGACGCTTATTGTAGTGAGCCTACGGCAGTTGAAACCCGGTTTCCCAAACGGGTAAAATCGGAAGCTAGGATTCATCAAATTTACGCTCTGTGACGTAGTTGTAGCCTATGACAGCCTTTCTACAAA
>NMRA01000948.1:0-67628 GCA_002633005.1 Phoronis australis | reverse complement strand
AGCGTCATTGGTGAAAATTTTTCCACGTCTCTTGAAGTTTGAAGTTTGCCCCATTCAGGCCTATGTTAACGATCGTCCGGAAGCCCATATTTGAGCGCATAGCTCATTTTGAAGTCAAGTTTGTGGCTGAATTCATTTTGCCATCGGATTTGCCGATAGCAGAGGTGGTTACCAGGAGTACTCAGAGGTTGCTGGTCCAAATTTCATGCTGTTTTTCGAAAAATTTTCCACGTCTCTTGTGTTCAGAAAATGGATCCACGTACAGTGCTGTGAGATGAAATGTTGCCGATCGCCCGGCTGTCTTGCAATGGAATTTGCACTCTGTATAGATGAGAGATTAGCTCAGAATCGGTAAGAAACTGTTATGTTCATTTTCTCATCCGGTATGAGTTTAGAAATACTTTCGAACTTTGAAAAAAGTCGGATTTTATACAGTTTTATGCAGGTTTTTCGTCTGTGAGTATAGTTGATACTGGTTATCTTTCAAAATGTTGTTTCGTTTTGTGATCCACAGAACGTTGTCCTTTCGTCTTAATTTAATACTGTTACATTGGAGTGGATTCCGGACACAAATATGTATAGGCAATCATCTGAAGATTAATAAAAAGCGCTTTGGCAGCCCGCTTAGGGCTGCAAGCACACGCCGGCTGGCTGGTGTTCAATTCACTTTTGTTGTGCTTATGTGTAGGCCTACAAGTTAACATTGAGCTGTGACCCCAATGACCCAGCTAGCACTGTCATACTGTAGACTGTGTAATTCCAGAAATTCCAAAGATTGTTATTGTAAACTTGACAAGTATTGCTCTGCAGACTTCAGTCGGGCTCGCGGTACTAGCGCCCAAGCTTCCTGACCTTTAACCTTACTATGCGTTGTTATGATTGGTTAGGGACATGGCGCAAAGCGTCACCTAGCGGATCAAGAATGTTACAAATTTCTGGCGTTGCTGAATATCGTTTGGTGTTCTTTCAAATCTAATGTGCCAGAGGTGTGCTCTACAGCCGCACACTGGCGAAAAAGCAAGTTTGCGCAAGACTTTGCTATTGACTTAGTGCAAGCTCCGCCTCCTTGCGAAATGTCGTCAAACATCAAGTTTTATTCGACAATGTGTTGTTAGCTGGGTAAAATGGCAGCTTGGAAACATAGGTGTGTCAAGAATACTGCACTCTGATTGGTCATTTAAGCCATCACTTTAAGTCCTGGCGATAGGTCAATTATGCTGAAGTCCTAACTAGCATACCATAAAAATTGTCGACCAATGAAGTGATTGGTCGATAAGCTTGGAATGTTGCACTATGTGATAGAATTCACTGTTTACAAATCCATAAGCAAAGATTTCCTGTTGCACCTGCTTCTGGGTGTCTTAATTGCCATCAATGGAACACAGCCTAATAGGCGTATCGAGAGGGTCAAGGGGGTCCGGACCGTTCTTTTCCCCTTGATTTTAGTGATATCATATCTAGCATTTCCAAATTGTTGACTTGGACCCCCTTTTTAAAAAATCCTGGATCCGTCCCTGATACACATGGAAATGTTTAGCTCAGGTGTACATGAACTTGAAATATGTCTCTTTGATTTTCCCAATTTTTTAAACTAAGTTTCTGGAACTGTGATAAGCAGAGCTATAAGAAAGGTCAAAGATACTGACAATGTTTAAGATGAATGGCGGGTTTGGGTACTTTAATGTCCAGGGTGTCATAAACCAAAGATTTGACGAATGCTGATTTCAACAAAATTTCACTGTTTCAAACCCTCGGAATATTTAAGTGGAGTTTTATAGTATTCAAAAAAAACATTTTCTTGTTAATCAGTTAAAATTGTCAGAAACATATTTGTGATGTTATTTTTAAATCGGATCAGTAGAAGGAAAATATTTAATGTTAATGAAGAAGTTATTGTACCATCTGCTTAAAATACTGTGGGCTTGAAAATAGCACAGGTACACTTTCCTTAGTGGGCACACAACTGTTGATCACCAAAATTTGTTGTCCCAGGTAATGTGGTATAGGATATGAACTGCTGAACTGCATGTGAAAAAACGTTTGCTAAATGCAATTCAGACCTTGATTTATCCAAACCACTACTTATGGTGAACTGCTTACAGTACCATACATTGAAGCGCCAACAATAGGGTTTTCCAAGATTACACGGTGATAGAATTTTCGCTTGTCCTAGAGATAAGAAAGCATGTGACCTCGTTTGGTAATCAGGCACATTTTCGTGTCTCATTGATGTCCGGAAGGCAAAGAATTTCAGATTACGCATCCATGGGTATTTATCCACTTTATCAAACTTTCTCATGTCAGAGTTGCAGCCCACGACACACCAGTAATACTTTGGTTGGCATTGGAAGGACGAATAGAGTATCATTGCCACCGAGAAAAACTTGACGTAAATAATCAGGCAACAACAAATAATGTGTAAAACTCCAGTGGCACGAAAAGGAGGCAGCAAATGTGCCTGACGGCATTGTGGGTAAATACTGCAAGATTCGAGTTTTGCTGTGTAATTTGGGACAGCCCTATGTAGTCTCCACACAATGAGTCAAGCTTGAACAACTTGCCCTCTACAGAGCTTCTTGCAGCAAAGTGTCCACAATGCACAACCTATGGTGCCTTGTGACAAATATTGGGCAAAATAGATTACCAATGTTCTCTGTGCATGTATTCAAACACTAACAGAAATGCTTTGCTTCATGTTTAGAAATCTTGAGCCTAGCTTATTTGAAAAGGCTTGAGCTATTTTCAATCCATGTTAGATTTTTTTCTGCTTCGCAAGGCAAATGGTTGAAATAGTGTTAATTAGTGGTACTTATTTTTATTACTTTGCAGTAAAAATGATTGTGACATCTTCAGCAACTGAAAATAATGCGTAAACTATAGTTGTTATTGTAATTTCACAAAAGGAAAATTGGGATACAAAAAACATGATGCGGATTTTGCACATTTAAATTTTTGCTCAGGGAGAACCCTGGTTAGACAGCCGTATTGTATGTACTAAGCAACCCCGCTGATCGTAATTACTTCCGCCTTGTTCCAGAAACATATGTAACAGCAGGTCTGCAACAGGTAATCACACTGCGACTTGTGCTGGGGCAAGGTACCCTATTACACGTTGACCTAATGCGTTATTACACCAAAACCTAGCATCAACACATGCCAAGACTACTTTGTTCTAGGGTAGCTTGTTATACTAATTATTCATTCTTGAATCAACCACGTGCAACACAGATGGCCAAAGCCATTCCACCTCGTACCCAAAGAAGGCAGCTTAAATTTTTTAATAAATTTTTATTCATTTTTTGTTCATTTACATACAGATAGAAGTAATCAGTTCCATAAAAATAATCACAATAATCACAGTCTGTAGGTTCTCGACGTTTATTACGTGGTAAAACCGTATGTGTTCCCCTGGGGTTCTTTCGTTGGCAGGGTTAGAAGGGATCTGGTGTGTACTATGTAGATAATACGAAATTTGTCAACATTTCCATTATTTGTATAATTATCAAGAATTCATAATTTGTTTAGTGCCATGTACACAATATAAAATCATTACAAACAAACCCAGCTGACGGCTGCATGTCGTACCATCCTGAAAACAAAACCTCCACTTTGATGGGGGAGCCCTTTCAGATATTTTGTGTCAGGTTGCCACTTTACTGGGAGGAGCCTCCAGATATTTTGTATCAGGTTGACAGTACTTGTAGTTTCACGCAATATGTAATGGTAGCTTCTGTAATTGAAATAAAATAAAGGTTTCTCTTTCTCGTGCATGCAAACTTGATTTATCATAGTTTGAAGTACTTGGTTATCTAATTACAGGCTTTCAGCTTGACCATGCTTATGAAATGTAAGGAAAGGCTCATGCCATGTTTACAATTAATAAGAAAGTCTAGCCATAGATTTTTTAGTTGGACCTTTGTTAAAGATACTTCTAACTTCTCAATGGCTCCAAAGACATGAATCCAGTGGGAGGTCAGTGTTCGGGATCCCCAGGTTGGTCACTTTTAATTTCTGTAACAGAAGAGTCTCATGCCCTCCCAATGTTTGTCCCTAAGAGTCGACCCCCTCCTTATAAAAAATCATATCCAAAGTCCTTCTACATTGATGGTAGCTGAGCTTACTTCGGAGCATATTAGTATGTTTGAAAATGGATATATAGAAGGCTCTATTGCAACGTGTGACTTTAAGGGACAGTAGTTTGTCATAGTCCTCTGTGCGTTCATTGGCTCAGCGATGATGTGTCAGGGTGGGTCGAGTATGGATCTGCCCATTACATGTCTAGGACATCCTCTGATACACGCCTATCAGCTTCTTACAGTTGGGACAGATATGCTCCACATCTTTCAGTCCATTAATGCACAGCGGTATAAACTGGCAGCCTAGCCATGTGATGCCCACGCTTAAAAACAATTAAGATCAAATAATTATAACGAGGTCTGACAATAGGCAACTGTTCATTTCCTTCCTGTTTCCCTGAGGTAAACAGAAATGAATTGGAGGCAATTTGTAATACGGAGCTGGTTGCAAGTGCGAAATCGAAATCAGTTTTGACCAGAGGAGGGTGTTTTTCAATGAGCAGGGGTGCCGTTGTCCTATTGTACTGACATTAGAATGCGACATGAACGGAAAAGCTGAAGGTCCATATCTTTGTTTTGTTTTTTTTCTTTATTCTGCAAACACTATGTCCTATTCCCTGGGCTGTACTCGCTATTGAATAGTGTCTGACGGTCATGTGTGTTTGCTCAATGGGAGTGAATAGAGAACCACTTTCTGTGGATTGGAGATCAATGCCAAGGGAGTGGTAATTTACACAGAAAAATATCTCTATAGTAACCGGGGATTTGTATTCTTGCTAAAGGCAACAAGTAAACCCATTGCTTTCCGCTTTAGCTATGATCTACTGTCATTATGAACACAAACCATGTCAATCCATTGAGTTCTTGCGATGCTTACAAGTCATCTCAGTTCTTTGGTTCCCTAACATACAGAAACGAAGGTGTGTCAAGAATGATGCTTTCTGATAAGTCAGTTAAGCTGTCACTCAAAATCCTGGTGATAGGTAAGAATTATTGCAAAGAAACCTCACTGCATTAAATATCGATTGAAGACACAGGCGAACTGTGTATGGCAATGAAAAATGTCCGACGCTCTTATCGTATAACTACACAGTTCATTCAGCATTTTTACACGATATCATAAAATGGCCACTGTTACTTACAAGGCTAATCCAGCAAGACAAACACCACCAGCTACTGCCCAGTTCATCATTCCCACTTTGAATTGAGTCTCGGTGACTATATCCTGGTCGCAGTACATACACTTCATACGTAATGGATTCTGCGTGAAGCGCAACGGTGCTGCCACTGAGGGCATACCTCCTGGCTGGGCATAAACCACTGAAACGCACAGTTTTACCAATTTCATTCAAAGAAATATAGATTTTCAGTACAAGCCAAAAGCATTCGGACAAAATGACTCGAAATTCCCCGTCATGCCGAGTGGGCAGAAGCCAAATTCATCCTCTGATTAGTCTTTCCTCATGACTTATTGCCATCAGGGGAACTTCGGTGTATATTGAGTAGTGAGTTCGAGGCTAGGTGAAAATTGTTTACCTGCCATTTATGAGTGTTTATGGAAATGACCAGAGTCATTCTTCATCAGATATGCCGAGTACTGAAGCTTCACATTTAAATCCTATTTGAAGTGAAGTTTCGCTTGCAGATTAACTGCCAGAGTTCTCATGCACTTAACGAAACTTCTGCAAAAGCAAAGTTTTGCTTTTAATGGGAAAGCGACTTGATAGATACTGCAATTAGAATTTTGTTGTCTGAATAATTATAACCAGTCATTTTTGTTGATAACAGAATTAGTCGTCATGGCGGGGAAATGGTATTTTGTCTGATCACTTCCGTCTTGTACAGTAGGTGCATTTTAAATAAAGTTTGTTTCTCTTCACGTCACTCAAAACACTTCATTTGCAGTCATTATTTTTCTTTGCAATGTTTTCGGGGTTTGCATGCTTGCTTGAATGCCCTCTTCCGTTCACATTTCCTTTTCTGTTCTGACAAACCATAATTTGCAAATTAAAAACTGCCAGTATAGAATCTTTTTATGAGTCTCCGATCTGCTTACCTTGTGGTGGATATCCTTGACCCTGGGGTGGGTATCCCTGGGGTTGGGCAGGGTATCCCTGAGGTTGAGTTAGGTATCCCTGAGGTTGGGTTGGGTATCCCTGGGGTTGGGTTGGGTATCCTTGCGGCTGAGTTGGGTAGCCTTGGCTAGAGGGATATCCAGCTGGTTGTGGTGCTGGCTCCCCTGAGCTCTGTTGATAAGACGGGGGTAGTTCATCTGTTTGTGGCTTATTCTCCATACTGAAAAAGCAAAGGACGGCAGTGAAAACGTGAAACGTATTGCTCAAATACAGGTTAAGAGAAAATGAAACAAAATTAAGGTTTTGCGAAACCCTGGCAAAATGTGCAAGTTTGGTCATCTTGGCTGTTGGGATTCCAATGAAACTTTCACAAACTATCATGTAATGCTCTGTTTTCCAAATCACTAATAGGAATTCTTTTAAAGTGTTCAATTTTGGCATGCGGGACTATCAAAAATAGGAACTTGAAAAAACTCGAAAGTTGCATTAAAATGAAACTAAGATAACTAAAAAGATGATAACAGTTTGAACATATTACAATTTGTGTCATGTTGTTGACACCATTTTTTAAAAATTAATGTACCATTTTTGTTTTCACCGTTTTTAAATTTTAAGAAAAAACGTCATGAGACCCGTTTACTGGCAACTTCGTTGAGTAAAAATAGAATTCTGCAAGCTTTTAACGAGCTGAAATTTTGTATTTTTACACAATTGAATTCTATAGTTCTGTTGATATTTGATTAAGTACGTGGACTTGGAGGACCCATGTAACCATTAACGAAGATGTGAAACCAGTAAAAAATTGATTGTTGAAATAACTGTTTCATGATCAAGTGCTTTCATTTGTAAAATGCAGAGTTATTAGTGTAGACATAGCCCTAGAACAATGAAGTCATGTTACCAAAGTACGCATCACCATTCATTGACAAACCCAAAGTCTTTGGGTTCAGCAATAGTTTTTTTTTGGTTTTGTGTGTATTTTACATAAAATCTAATTCTCAGACACCTTAGAATTTTTGGTCAAGTGTAAATTTATAACATAAGCTGAAATTGAGCTTTTCATCCAAAATTCGACTTCATGAGTAAGACTCGTGTGCTTTGCTTTCAATACAAGGTGATATCTTGCAAAGTCTTGCGAGTTCTTGCTTTTCTCGCTAGAAACTAGGTCTACAAAACGCACGCCTGGACACTTTCAACTATGCCTAGTAGGTGTTGCATTCAGGAGTTTGCATAGAGTGAATGTGGTTTCCCATGACACTAAGTCCCGCTTTTACAGTGAAATGAGTGATGAAAAAAACAACTACATATTGACGAAAATGACTCATTGCAAACAGCACATCTGTCTGTTTAAGGCTATAGTATTTGCAAAAACTGCAGAGTCAAATCAAGGTTTTGGCCAATCATGTGACCATGTGTCTAGGTTTCTGATAAGGAACTGTAGTTATAGTGTTTGCAGAGTGGATTAACTTTTGTAGGTTGCTCTGCAATATCTTATTATACTATTGCCTGTTCTGTATACAAGCACCTATGGTGAACACCATTGCTCTTGGGCACTCTGCCCTTAATCTAACGCACAGTAGCTGATGTATTGACTGGTCAGGATTAGTCCATGTTCCTGTGTTTGTGTGTAGAAACCTATTTCCTTTAAGTAAGCTGAAATTAGCCTTGGTATTCAGTTAACAGTTAAACAAGCCTTCAGGTTCACTTACACTGATCAAAAGTAACTTACCTGTGGTAGACTTAGAGGTATAAACCTTGGAAGGATTCAGTAGAAACTGGTGTGTAAAATAGAAACTTGACAAGCCACTATATGGTGGTAGAGTAGCAAAATATCTTTGTCCTAATATCCAGCAGATTTCTCAACTATAGGCTTATTTACTGCGCAGCCTGTTTCAGGGGACAATGTCAGCATTGCAAAAGAGGTTGTTGGGTTGGGTCAAATTTAGGTCAATCCATTATGCTTCATAGGGGGAGTATGGTATTTTTGATCTGTTCAGAGGAATTTTAGGGGAAAACATTACTCAGTTTGGGACACAATTGTGGCGGATGGGTAAAATTTCATTTGGTGAAATTCCTCTAAAAATAACTTTACTGGAAAATTTACTTTGCTTTTAGCATGATTTGTTTGGCGTAACCATTACCAAACAATATTTAGTAAAATTTTGAGAGTTTGCATCTGTGGTAAATTGAGCCTCTGAAATACAGAAACATGAAGTGAAAATTTTAAGGACACCACATTTTGTTGTGGTAACTGCAGCACTGGAATGCTTCAACTATTTTAAGGTTAGTTAAAACCTTATTGACAAATCTGTGTATTTCACCAAATATATCTATTATTAGAATGCCTGTAGAATTTGATTTTTGATATTTTACCAATCTGTATTTAATATTGGCTAACATGACCAAGTCTTTTTACTAAAATTTAGCAAAAAAGTACTTTGATTTCAAAACAGAATCAATAACATGATCAGATTTTATTTGATATAAATGTTCCAGACGAGATCTAAAAAATCCTGTTGCAGTTTTCTAAGATTTTTCTTTTATACAACATTAATTTTTTTCATGAAAATCATAGAAGTTATATTATTTGTGATTGTCCCTAGTGTAAAAGTGGAACATTTTAAGATTTTAAAGCAACTCCTAATAGCGTATTTCTGCCTTGATGATATAAAGCTGCATACATAGTTTAGTTTATGAAAGTGTCATGTGAATCTGATCTGATATATGAGACATTATTCTGAATGGTCCTTCTGGTTTCCAGTAACTTACCATATCAGCAACTCAGAGCTTCTAGACAAATGTGTACTAAATATAAAATTTAACTGACTAGATATTCATCTAGAAGCTGAGAACTAAATATCATCCGTCATTGATTGACTAGTCATGTCTTATTTAGAAAAAAAGATGAGAAGACAAAATTTATTTTCGTACAAATATCAGTGCTCTCTGCAATTGAAAGCCCAAATGTGTCGAAAGCCTAGCTTGTAATTGCCAAACAAACGCACCAGAAGCCTATGCCATGGCCGATGTTCTCTATAGTATAAATGTACTTGCAGGTTGCAAGTGAAAAATTATGCCTTGTTGCCGTGGATACTTCAATGGTTTATGTCTGGTTGGTGCGTATTCTAATCTAAAGCCGCAAAGATATTGTTAATGAAGCTGACACCATTTTTCTGAAGGTGTCTCAGTTGCATTGCAGGATACGAAGTTGTGGCGACATATTGAAATGTTTCAAATTTTTGCATGGGAAATTCTGAAAAATGCTGCTGAGGTTTCTAAACTTAGGCGTCAATCTCTTGCGAATAAGGCATGTCACACGCACTAGTGTTAACTATGAGATTTTAAAAACATGTAATGTAGATGGCTTTTAGTGACTGCCAAAATAAAAAAGAGGTTTGCTAATGTCCACTTTTCTAAATTTAACCATACTTGTCGAGGTCAATTCAAGTATTTGGCTTATCGCCTACTTCCGAAATTTATAATTTTTCACTTATAAATTAGAAAATGGGAATTTTGGCAATTCTTTTGGTGTGAAATTACTGTATGTTTTTAACTAGAGCTAATTTTGTGACAAATTTTCAATCCTATTGATATAAGGTTCAAAGGGACTTCTTAAGTAGTCACTAAAGATTAGATGTTGCTAGTTGATTTTGCTGCCTATTCAAAATCATGCTGATATTTATACCATACAGAGAATTACCAAACTAAAATAATGTCAAGTGAAAATAGTGACTTTCAACCCCCTTTTGTACCTATTTTAATTTAAAACGACTCCCCAAATTTATTCCAAAATGGGAAAAAGCAGCCCGAATTTATACCATTGTATTGAGAAATGGTACCCCTCTCTGTGCTACCTGCCTATGAACGTTATATTATGCCTTTATTCCGACAATGCTGGGATAGGAGCCAACTAAGCAGAGATTCCATCACAGGCTTGTTTCATTACGGGTATTTGACTTCCAGCCTGGTGCTTTGTGACTGTGAGCCTCTGTATTTATAAGCAAGTCGTAAAATATGATGTGGTGCTTTACTACCTGACCATCAAGGAGGTCAGTAGGTTGGTTTTCAGACCTTAAACATGTGATAATCATTGAGGTGGATTCCAAGCCATTATCAGATTTTTGGGGCTTGAAAACCAACCAATTGACTGCAGTGGGAAATTGAAAAGATGGTGAGGGTTAGAGTAGTTACCTATCGGCAACCTGTTAGTGTTTGCGGACCTAGTTTTCAAGCCCGTTGTGGGCCCTTTGTCTCGGTACTGGCGGGAGGGTTTGTGTCATATGTTTGCCAGTGTGTGGTCCTTGGTGGTTATCCAACACCACCTGATGGCAGTTACTTGCGAGGAGGCACTGTAAATAGCTGGTAAATCTTGTCCACTGTCTTTCAATGTTGGCTTATTGCTCATGATTTTCACTGCTCCATCCCCTATGCTATGTAACGGTGCCAGGTATGAACATTCATCCCCTATGCTATGTAACGGTGCCAGGTATGAACATTCATCCCCTATGCTATGTAACGGTGCCAGGTATGAACATTCATCCCCTATGCTATGTAACGGTGGCAGGTATGAACATTCATCCTGTCACGATTACATGTTGTATTTTATGATCACATATTATGGTTGATGGATGAAAAGCAAAACGTCATTTGGTTGTATCAGTGCAACTGCAAGCTGTGTAACAGAAAGTCTTAAGTCTAAAACTGACCCACCAGCATGAATGTGATGCAGTGAGGCCCAACGTTCCTTAAGCTTTATCCATACTATGGCCAAATTTGATCATGTCCAGGAACCCAACACCACCACGAGACTGATATGAGGTGGAAATACCAAACAGTGCAGCAGAGGACTCATCATTAGGGGGCGCTCCTGTTACACTTTTGTTTGAGAGGAACTGTCATATCAAAAAGACGTACACTATTCTTGACTGAACATTTTTGCTCACCCTTCCAATGGGAGAACCCCCATGGTTTGCGTTTCCGTGGGTGTTTTTGTCTGTCAAATGATTTCTGCACGTCTTTGCAAGGGTTTTTAGCTGGATTTCAAAATTGTCTATAGGTATAACATACTTGTTTGGGTAAACTGACGTGTTCTGCTTAACGCCTAATGCTGAAAGTTTCAAAGTTTCGGTTTTAAGCTCCCACTAGCCGTGACCCATGCTTTCGCACGGGTAGCAGCTAGTGGGAAACGCCTAGGGGAAATAGCTACATGTACACCTAAGAGTGATCCGATCGAGTGTTCATCGCAAGAGACAGGAATACTTCCTGAAGAGACCGTGTTCAAAGCTTCAAGCAGAATTTCTGTCACCCGTCAGATTTTAGTAGGTAATTAAGTTGTGCGGCTGTGGGATTCTTCCCCTAGGTAGTACAAATTTCTTTCCAGAACATTTGACCCTGCCGTAACATAAAGTATGGTAATCAGATATTTTTCAGTTTAAAGTGAAAACTAAGAATGCATTTAAAATATTGTTTAGTACACAAAGTATTTTGATGTCAGTGGCAGATTTAGAGGGGGGCCAAGGGGGCCATGGCCCTCCATAAAATTCTCCCGGCTTCCATTTGGCAGTTTGCTGGGGTGCAAATGAAGGGCAAAATTCTCAGTGGCTAATACTATATTCATAGCCTTAGCAGTGTCCCTCACAGGTTGCAAATGTTTACAGTCAGCTTGGACACTATGTTGCTCACAGAGTAAGTCGTTACAATTGGGAAAATAGCCTCCAGACAACCTGAAAACCTAGCGACAACTCGTTCCAAGAGTTAGCTTGTTCTAGGGAAGTCTGTCTGTGGACCGCTCTTAACACAGATAAACTTATTGCGGGGGAGGGGGATGTTGTGTACTTGCCTACTGCTGTAGTAGAGGCTGTAGAACAGGCACTGTTTGCGATATGATTAGATAAACTTTATTGCAGACACATGTGGGCGAATAGGCCAAGTACAGGATAAAATAGTTCTGAACAAAACTAAATTGCTAAAAATATAATTACAAACACCAACTATTGTATAGGCCAAATACAGTATAAAATAGTTCACCATATAATACTAAATTGCTAAAAATATAGTTACACACACACACCAACTACTATAACTAAGTATCACCCATGTAAACAGTGAATTATTACAAAAATGTGCAAATTGCAGACAAAAACTAAAGATCAAATTCGTTGATAACCAAGACAGAGGCATACAGACGGCATAAAAACTGGTGATATTCTACGTACTATAGCATCAAAAATAGTAGGGTACTTACATTGTCGCTAATTTCAGACTCGGAGAAAAACCTAGGAATAAACTGAATACGTTTGAGGTATTACACATGTCTAAAGCACAACATTTGAAATTCCATATGTATTGCAACAAATGTCAGCTTTCACACCAACATGACTCCTGTGTTTCATAAGTTTCAGTGTCTCAGTGTAAAGCATGATGTCACACTTAAACTACCATCATATCTGCTCTGAAAATAGGTGCATAAAACTACAGAGTTGAGAACCCCCTGCAACGGAAAAAGATAAATCCTCTCCTGGTGGAGATATCTCTAGAGGCCTCGACATGCAACGTACGTATTCACTTGAAAGTGCGAATCAACTACACAATCTGGAATTTAAGAAATAGAAGCAGCTATGATTTCGATGTCTCTTGCCACAGAGACGTAAAGGAATGGGGAGGTGTAACGGGGGTTTTGATAGACTAGAGTTTCTTGCTGGGAAAGGATATTCTGTAAAGTGGGCGGGGCAATACATTTTGGTCTCGGATCTCTGTTCTGCTGATATGTTCGATTTTAAAGGTCCATACTTACTTGTCTGTTAATCAGGACACTGCTTTTACCAGACACTTCTGGTTATTAAAGTGAAATTTTACCTTTTGACGGCACTTCTGTCTCGTGGCATATTGTCTTTTACTTTAACACGATACAATTTTTGTTGGGGGGCCGCACGATTTTTTATCAAGAGACAAATTGTGGCAATTGAACCAACACACACACTATTTTTATCGAGACGGAGGCGTGAGACGGAGACATTCACATCGTCTTAGAGTAAAATTATCAAAATGATAAAACACTGGGATAAGGAACTAGGATACGACATAGAGCATACTTGTCATGTCCAGCTCAAGAATGGCAGCAAGTTATTTTTTTCATTACAACCGAAATCCTGAGTTTGACCTTATTCTTGACAAATAATGGGCATTAAGCACACATGGTGTACAACAAGCCGCGACAAAATTTTTTTCGATCAAACATTTAATACTTCCCGACAAGTTGTGATTTTGCCACGAATCAGTGCACATGGTTCAATTTCTTAGCAACAACAAAAGTCGAATCATGCGTGCTGGACTTTTTTGTTCTAAATGCACAAAGAATTACCGTAAGCTAATTGCTACCAAGAACTTTCATTTCCTTTAGGTAAATGCTAACATCAGGTCCAACATAGACTAGAGTCATAAGATGAACTTTCGACCTCAAATAAACAACAGCCCAGCTGCAGGTCACACCAAATCCTGAACAATTGATAATTTGTGGCTATTTCGTTCAATTGTTCTATTTTTCCCTCCTGACATGAGCTGTCACCTCAGCTATCCTTTACTTGAGACAGACAGCTAAGCCTGTAGCTCTCCCGGTCTGCGGTGGACCTATAAATGCTCTAAGAAAGCCAGAGGTTGATATCTTATCCATGAGCAATTATAAAACCACACTTATGCTTCAAACATTTGGGCACGTAATCACCAAACTTTACTTGTGACCAATCGTGTGACGTGCTTTTTGTAAACTTCCAAATGTTCTGCTGTTTCATTGGTCCACTTTCAAATCGAGCGAGTCTGAAATAAAGTTTGGTGGTTGCGGCCTGGTCTTCAGCTGAATTGTGATTTTGAGATTTCTACGATTTCAGTAATATCACTTAACTTTCCTCATCAGATCCACAGCTGCTAATAATCCAGAATGAAAAAAGTGGCTCATATATATCTAAACCTTACAACAAGGGGAACCCAATACCCAGAAACATCACGTCTGTGAATTGGAGCAAGAGAAATAAGAGTGTAGAGTGATACAGAGCTAAAAAGCATAGAAATATAATGTATTAACACAACAGCTTCAGTGCGTAAATATCGCCGTTTTTGTCAAAAAACGACAAGCATTCTGATAGGACATGGGACCAAACTTCAAATATACATATTAATCGGTTGACTGATTGCCTTTTCTCTCTTCTGTTGCTGTGCTCTAAGACAGTCTGTTGTACATGCCGATAAACTTGCCACAGCTTGGACACTTGTGCTCCACATCCATCATTCCAGGAATACAGAGTGGGATGAACTGGCACCCTAACCATACGAGTGGACTGAAAAAACAACAGTGAAAAATTATTCCCCAGAACCCCTTTGCAGTGCAATCCTTAGTTTTGGGGTAGAAATTTTTGTTCTTCTGAAACGTTTTTCATAACACATGATCAAGGCCATATATGGAACTGAGTTCATTGATTCATCTTCGCAAATTTGATTTATTCCAGTTAGAAATTAATATTTCTAATTCTGTCATTTAAACTTTTTGTCTCTGCTCTCACTATGATTGTAAACAGACTTCATTTGCAACTCTTGTCAGTCAGCCATATTCCTCGTCAACTTAATGACGTACAGAGGTCATGCAGGTTGGTCCATCTGTGAGCCAATGCTGAGAGAGGACAGTGCAGATGGTAGACAGGTCCCTCGTTTGTCCTGCCTCCTGTTGGCGTGGCTGGCTGACGGGTGACCGCACCATAGCCCTTGGTACGTTTTCTTTTGACCTCGAACGCATCGCCTTAAATGGCGTTCAGTCTTCAATTTTGTTGGCGGAACGAATGACCATATATTGATTCCTGTATCATTTGTTTGATTTGGAAGATGTTAAAAACTAGAACTGCCACCAAATGTGTCCATCTATGCTAGAAAGGTACATATAATAATGTAACTTTGGTAATTCAGCTAGGGTTGAGCGCAATTTGAAGAAAATCTACAGGCATGCAGGTTTGATTAGGATCTGCCATTTTTTTACACAGATGGGTGACCAGCCTAGAAGTTGAGCCACCAGTATCTTACACTTCTTTTAGAATTTTGCCTGAAAGCCTCTCTTGGTGTCTATGCCTGGTGACCTGTTAATTTGACTCCCAAATCTAACAAACAAATCCCTAATTATGTATGGCCCTAAACTGGCTCAATGGATAATCTAGTTATAGCATGGAGTAAGAACTTCTGTTTTGTAAATTTATCATCATACTTACAGTACAAGCCCTGCAGCAAAAACAATTTATCATCATACTTACAGTACAAGCCCTGCAGCACAAACAATTTATCATCATACTTACAGTACAAGTCCTGCAGCACAAACAATTTATCACAATTTATCATCATACTTACAGTACAAGCCCTGCAGCACAAACAATTCCACAGCCAATCCAGTTCATGCTTCCAAGCTTGTGGTTAGTTGCCGTGACGATGGTCTGGTTGCAGTACATGCAGGTCATAGACATTGGGCTTTGCGAGAACCGTGTCTGGGGCTGAGTCACAATGACTGTTTGAGCTGTGATGAAAATGAAACCCTTTGCTTTAAGGATATCTCAAACCTTATTCTCAAAAATTGGTCATTTTTACAATATTTCACATATTTCCAGCAAAATACTGTTAGTTATCTTCGTAACCAAGGAACTTAAGAAAACGAAATACATAAGTAGCGAGAAAAAAGATTTAGCAGAACCACCTTGGAACCGCACAACCGCATGGAAATTTGTTTAATACTTATGCGAAGTCAAAGGTTACAGGGCTGTCACTCAAAACAAATCTCCCACCCCCAGCCATAGAGCAGCTCCGTATGTATCTTGTTGCCCTTTCATTCACTGAGTCACTGTAACTTTGAGAGGTATACATATGATAGAAAGATGCCGGGGGAAAGCGAAGACAAGTTTTCATTTAAAAAAGGTTTCATTATAATCGACCGTTTAGTTTGCTATAAATGTACCTTTCTTAAAAATGAAAAATTGACTTAAAAGGGTGTTAACTTATTAATAATAATGGCACATAGATACAAAATATTTTTATAATCCCTGATGTTTTTTCTTTTAGTAAATACATAATTCTACTAATTGACAAAACCTTTTTTGATAGGAGTTAGAATGGAGGTCACTAAATAAGGTTTGAGATAACCTTAAGTTTCTATATTAACTACTACAGGGGCGTTTTTCATGAAAGTGACTTTAGGTAACTTGAAACATTATTTAGTGGCGTTCATTATAACTCCTATAACAAAAAACCTGGCCATGTCAACCAGTAAAAATACATAGTTATTTCCTGAAAGAAAAAAGATCAGAGATTATAAAGATAAGTTTTAAAAAGTCAAAATTTCATTTTTAGGAAAGGTGCATTCATAGCAAATATCCCCTTGGTCGATTTTAACGAAACCCTTTTTAAATGAAAACTTCACAATGCTGTACGGTAACATACTATTTTGGTGTGCACTATGTAGGATCATACCCTAAACACCAACAATAGAATCAGTGACTGCAGTTCATTATGAAAATCCTCAAGATGTAGGACGACTTCAAAACACCATATCAGATTCAACTATACTTTAAGCTATTTCTTCTGAAATTGTTTTGAAAATGTTCCGCTTTTGAATTTACTCTTACCCAGTTAGTGGCAGATTGGTAAAAGTCAAAAATCAAATACTACAGGCTTTTTACACATTCTTTTAATAATGTGAAATCTATAGTTTTTCAAGACAGTTGCCGAACTACTCAAACAAAGTCTTTCATAATGGTATGGAAGCACTTGGCAAGTTTAACATTGAACGTGAATTATGTAGTAGCTGATTGTTATAGTGTCTTCCTTAGTTTTACCTGGGACAGGGGCAACATATCCTGGCTGCAGTTGTCCCTGTGGTGGATATCCTGTCTGTGGTGGTGGCCCTTGAGGTGGGTAGGCTCCTTGCGGAGGCGCTCCTTGAGGTGGGTAGGCTCCTTGCGGGGGCACTCCTTGAGGTGGGTAGGCTCCTTGTGGGGGTGGTCCTTGACTGTACTGTGGAGGAGTACCGGTGGCTTCTTGTTCTTTGGGGTTCATGACCTCTGCTGAAACTAACATTACTTTCTGATGTAATTCTCCCATCCTAGCACAGCCAATTTGCCAAATGCGACCAGGCAAATTTCTCAGGTTACCAAACGGGATCTGAGGTTGCCAAACCCCACTGGGCAAGAGCCGAAATTGAAATAGAGATACCTGAAGTGAACACCCAGCGAACTCTGTAAATGTCAGCCACATCTCCTGAGGTCGCGGGGTCGTTGGTTTTTCTTTCTTTCTACTCTAACAGAAATCTGTTGTGCTCTTTGATGACCAGTTTCCCCCTTTTAAATCCAGTATCCTTTGCGTAGTCCCACATGCAAACACGATCTGGTCGTTATGATTTTTTGCCATACAATTCCGACTTCCGTTTGTTTACTTCCTGGCATTTTGAGTGTGTGTTCAAATGTAGTAGGGCAACCTGAGAAATTTAAGGAGAGCGCAGAGTGGACAGCTGAAATTTAAAGAGAGTATGGCACCCTGCTATAACAGCCTGTGGAACACTCTGATACTATCGTTGTGTTCGTATAGGAAAGTGAGATGTAGCATACTCCAGTGAGTAACATTTTTTGATCATTTTATTTGAAGCATCATTAACTTACAGTATTATACTTTTCTGGTTTCAAACGCCTGCATTCAGCTTAACACCTTGCATTTTTCAAAATGTTCACTTTTACATGCTTGTGTTCAGTTTTACATGCAGCCTGACAGCGCCACCCACAAGAAATTTGGCTCCAAAAAGTACAAAAGTTAGGACTAACACACAATGGAGATCATGGGCAAGATGCCCACTACTAAGTCTGATTGGATTTCTGTGTTTGACCTGTGGTCCCGATGGCTCAGTGGCTAGAGCGTCTGCACGGTTAGCAGAAGGTCCTGGGTTTGAGTCCCGGTGGGGGGCAGTAATCTTTTCGGACTTATGTTCATTAGGTTCGGTGATGTGATCAAAAAGATGGCGGATTGAACGGGATAAACTACTTGCTATGACTAACAAAGTTTCTGTGTAATACTTACATCAATTTCATTTTTAGGATGTTACACATGACTTGACTGGCAAAAATAAAACTTCCTGACTTGAACATTTTTTAAATGGCCTGGCTCTGCTGAATGCCCAACCCCTGATGCTTTAGTTTCCTATCTGAATTCAGACGAGCTATTTGGTTGCAAACCATGATACCATCTAATATTTATGTTTTAACATCGTTTTTATTGATAACATGAAAAAATATCTGTGTAAATACGTACACTAATTTACCACTCATTTCGCACGAAAGTTATTTCCAAAATTATAATTTAATTTTTCCATGTTCAAACATTGAAACCTTTGCAATAAACTGTGGGACCTTTACCAAATATCAATTTATGTCATCTACAAATAGTAATAGAGTAAAATTATAAAAAATATACCCGGTATATTAATCATTGTTTTTGTCAATGAATTTGACGGAATAAAATTTCACTTGTCTGCAATATTGCTAAATAAAATTTAATGCAGGTACATCCCTTGTGTTCAAATGACTATTTCACTAAAGGCGTAAGGTTGTAAAGCTGAAACACACTTCATCATTCTCATGCACTGTACATTCAAGGTTCTAAAATTAACTGATTACCAATTATGAAGCCAGTTTGCATGGTTGAAGACGTAAGTTGGTGATATTGATAGGAAAATCGATAGTTTTGTTATTGCTATTTTACGAGTATTTTTCGGTTATTACTAATGGCATATTGCTCTAATGCGCCGGACATCAACTCAGATAATGCTCTGGAGATCAACTCGTAGGATACTTGCAATGCACTACAGTACTCCGGTATGCTATAGGTTGAGATTTTTTTGAAAAAATAACATGCATAAGGAATGCTTTACGACCTTGAACAGCATATTTGTACAAATGTGTTCAGTAAACGAGTGTTCAGAGGTGGCTTTTACACCTAGAGCCCCAACCAATAAATCAGTTAATTAAAAAATGGTAGTGTTGAAAGCATTGTGTGCTACATTGGTTCTGGCTTTCTGTTGTACCCCTTATTATAAGGTTTTGCAAAGAATTTGTATTGAAGTAGGATGGTGTTGTACACTTGGCCATGAGTCACAACAGTGGCTGTCATTGCTCTCGACCACTTCACGTTTCACAAGGGTTCCCAGCAGGTGGGGACATAGCAGAAAAGAGAAATGCCGATGATATGGTCTCCTCCTTCAGAACATGTTTTGGAGGTACGATCATGAAGCGTGTGTAAATATGCCTTTTGTAATCCGAAGATACAAAATTATGTTGCGCACACGGCATTAACAATGCTTTAGGCGTGGCATGAACGGGCAGTGCTGTGTTCCAGACACGAACGAGCTAACTCCGGCAGAAATTGGTAAAATGGAACATCTAGACTCTTCCAGAGCTCACCTTAGGAGTACGTGCATCCTGATTCTAGTACGCAACAACCACTAGAAACCAATGTTCTCCACAACCTGTTTTGACTCGTCACTGCATAGAGTTTGACTTTTGCAGTAGCGAGTTTGCCTTACTTACAACGCAATGTGAGTATAAGGAGATTAGTCACTTTAAAAGTATGACATTTTGGACTTTTGTGACCATTTCAATGCATTTATTCCAAGACAACACACAAACTCTTTAAAGCATGAATGCACATGGACGTTCAAACGTTCAAGAATTTTCTGTTGTGGAGAACACTGACCAATTTATGAGTCTGAGTAAGACTCACAGAATGACAGGTGACAGTCTAAATTATTACATGACTAATTAGTAATACAATAACAAGTTCAATGTCAAACAAAATCCAAAGTGCAAGTAATCAGAGATGGGGAAATGTACTTGACCGCGAATGTCACTTTTCAGGATGCATAATTATTTAGAAATAATCCTGTAGAACTTTATTAATTTGTCTGAGATAATCAGAAATCTCTATTTTAACCAAATATCACTCTTAACCTGATTACCCTTCCCTTTATAATACATATAATCTCCCCCAATTTAGGACGCAACATGACAAGTAAATGAAATTTTGCTTTCTCATTTTTTCATAAGAGATATCAAGCAGAAAGCAATGCTTTGTCATGTTAAATTATATTACCAAGATACAGTCATTTTAGAAGTTGCAGGCATTCACAGCTATATTAGCAGCCCTGAAATAATGGCAAAAGCAATTCTGACAATTAGTTTAGCCCAAAATTGGTGAAATTTTGCCATCACTTTGAACAAGCTTAATAGAGCAGCCACTACTATTTTAATCCCAAGCGTTAATTTCCTAGCCCTTACTAAGCCTAGTGTGATTAGCTTGAAAAAGAATGCAAATTATGCTTAAAAGCTTGAATAAGTTTGTTGAGTCAGTCACCATTAGGAAACCTTGCCTTCTTGCTTCAGTGTCACCAATTTAAGACACACCATGAAACTTTTTTTTTTCGCATTTCCCTAAAAGGTAAGTTGCACACAATGAAAGCTTTAGCCAGTCTTTAACCTGCTTACAAAACCTGCCAACAGAGGAGAGTGTGTGGATCATCTCCGGACTCTCGTTTGGGATACCTAGGTTTGAATCCTAGCCTTACTGGCTGACAATCGAGCATTGCACAAAGTGTCTCCTACTCCTCTGAGCTCGGTCTTATCAGTGAATGTATGCAAGAGAATGAGTGAGAACCTGGATATAATGTGAAAGCAGTTTCTAGGTTGTGCTCATGTTTTTTACAAAGTGTTAAAAGGTAATGGGCATTCACAAAGTTAGAAGCCTTTAAAAGTTAAAAATGGAATTGGTGATATTTTACCGTTATCATTAGTATGTGGTTTTGAATAAGATCAGTATCATACTGTGTGCCTTGATATTCACTAGGTTGTCTTTAACGTAAGAATAAAGAACAGAATGTTGATCAGCGTAATTGCCAATGTTTCAAAATAAATAATAGCAAGGCAAAGTATTGAAATACACCTACCACTGCATGACAAATAGTATACAGCCCAACATTGACTGGACCTGGTGTAGCCCCTCTATGTAACTCTGTTGTGATCTTTCGAGCAGTTTTTGACAAATTTAATAGACAAGCAAGGGTACCAACAGGCTGCTGAAGGATACTTTTGGTGGATGGGACGCTGACTATATGCACTGCAACCATAGAATTTGGAGTGGTCGAATAAAAATCCAGCGATTCTAGCTGCTCCCCCAGTAGGCACCAGTTTTACCTCAGTGGCTGTGACAATTGCATTGTGTTAGAAAACCTCATTAAGCAGGAAATACACAAGAGAAAAATTATCTCAAATTACTTGGGACTTGATGAGATGGAAATTCTTTTGAGGTTAGTCACATAACAGCAAGTCAAAAGAGCATCTACTAAAAAAAAACTTATTTGCCAGTAGTCAGATTGCAAGTGGAGCTGCTCAGGGTCCTGTTTCAGCAAACAAGGGTTCAGAAAAAATGCAGGATTTAGCGGGTTTTCTTAAATTGGTGGTAGAACCTGGAGAATTAAAATACTAATTGGTGAGCCTCCCGAGGCAGTCCTGCCAAATCAGTGGGTTAACAAGTATGATTCACCACGTGCATTCATGGGACAAGAGTCCCACATGACCTTGGATCATGCATGGGCTTCTGCAAAGAGGACCCTTAAAGTGCCACCCAATAAATTTCGAGTTAACCCAATTCATAATTATTGTCACCAAGCAACCGACTTCCCCCGCTCTAAGTAAACATGACTTTATAGTACACAACAACAGTAATCAAACAAAACACCATTTACTGTAATGATGGGTCATTTTTAGCTTTCTTGATCGTGAATTCCACTTGGGTCAGCCGCCATAACAGGGAATTCCACATGCGTTCAGTTATCATGACAAGGAATTGTGGATCATTTTGTCCAATTATTTTTGACATGTACTGTGTGACTTTGCGAGGGTAGTGTGGAAGCATGATTAAGGTCCAGACGGCTCCATGGAAAATGATGGCCAAGCTAGTATAATATAGGCTAATCTTGAACAAGGTCGTGCATTTCTTAACGTTTTCAAGCTTGCCTACAAGGACTTTAAACTTTGATGGCACATGTTGTTTTATTCGTAACGCTTCTAGCAAATCTTCCATCCAAAATATGATAAAATCATGGCTGCCCTTAAAATGGTTTTGGCACTCTTAAAGTGGTTTTTGTTCTCAGATCCACATGCATCACTTCTGAGATGGTTGGGTCAGCAGTTAAAGACACTATGTCTCATTAAATCCGTGAATATTTAAATTTGTAGCAAGCGCCACTTAGTGACTTCCAGGACAACTGTGTAGAAGTATAATCAGGAAAAGGAACAATTTACAAATAAAATGCGGTTTTAAAGAAAACACCACAACTGATACACTTAAAAAAACAGGTTTGAACATATAAAAACCCTAGTAATTCCGATTAGTTCGCACTCATTATTTGATAGTGAAATAAACAAATAATAAAAACTGTGCCTTGTTTCATTAGCTAAGGGTAAAGTTGAAATATTACCATACTCACTTACGTAAAAAAGTCTTGCAAAATGATACTTTCACGAGATGGTAATGGTAACTTGTTCTCAGATGTTATCCGGCACACGGGACGACTCGGGGTTGATTGTAAACCTAGTACTTCATTTGCATATTCACAATTCAATAAGACCTAGCATCTCTAAGAGACTATAAACCCACATTCTAACAAAACATTGCGTTTGATTTAGTGGTTGGAAGAACTGAAATGGGAAATCATTACTCTTCTGAGTAGAGCCAATTTTATAATGGAAACTGGTCTTAACGAAAGCGAGTTTATAATCACTTTAAGATACTTTATTTTCCACCTTTCGTGGCCGATGAGCACTCATAGGCAAATATTTTTTTGTTTCTACGACAAAAATATTGTTTGTTATATTTTATGGTCGATCGTGCGAATGGAACAAACTTAAATTTTAATTTACATCTAGTTAGAAGCAACATATATGTGTTTCAACTAATGTACAACAAAACTGTGCACATCAAATAGCCACGGTTGTCCGAGCACAGATGTGGTCAACATTGCTATTAAAAATCAAATTTCCAGCTCCCAGTGGTCTCCATTTCCGTGTAACTGAGGAATCAATGAAGCTGTTGTTAATTGAGTGGTGGTCACTGCAGCCTTGAGCAAATGCGAGCCCTCCCATCTTGATGCCACGTCTTCAACACAATCCCTGGTGACGGTAACCATGTGATCTTGGCAAAATGCCACATTTTCAGATTTCCCATTGATGTTGCCTGATAAGTTTTCGACACTATGAATATTGTTATTGCTCTTGCAAATGATGACAGATTAACTTCTCACTGGTATACAGGTCATGTCCTACTTTGCTGAAGAGCTTCAATGACCACCAATTGCGACTCTGACAACCATTTAAGTCTTAGGTCGTCATAGTTATTCGTTTTCTAGCAATGAAACAATTCCTGCCATCAATTCCATTCTATGTGTGGCCACTTTGATGTCGTGGGTAGATCCAAGGCCACTTTCCTGATGGCACAACTTTGGAAACAATAAAGGGCGTGTCCTTCTGACTGTCAATAGTTTCACATAGCACATAGTGATGCTTTCACCAGTCTGTGCGATCTTCTTCCATTTCGAGCCTGGGATTTTCCTAGTTGTGGAAGCAGCCCTGTCAAAAATATACACATCGTCCGGTACAAATTACCTTTGTTTTAGCTGCGTATATAGTCATTTCAACAAGGTTCTTCGATCTTCACCTGTACCATATAATCTTCGGCAGGCTTTTCAGCTGCAATCGTTCTATGGCATATCCCGACATGGTTTCTGCGTTTCCATCTCCTGAGCCAGCCATCGGATGCTTTAAAGCCTTCCATTCCCTTGATGCGACTCGCTATTTCCATCCCTTTCTCTCTCAGCTCAGCGTTGGTCAATGTCCTTCCTCCAACCATTTCATCAATCATGTAGACTAAGAGTTCAGAATCCAACTTCTCACACACTTTGCCACCACGATGGAGACGTTTCAAATTACCTGTAGCACCCTTACTGTTCATTAAGAGTATGCCTTCATTCGTCAGCCATTCCCTGACTCTCTTTCTGTCAACTTTGAAACGACGTGCTGTTTCTGAGATATTGCTTCCATTGTTCCAATGCCACTCAATGACTTCAAGTTTGTACTTGACACTGTAGCTGTTTCGTTTCGACATTTGCACTGTTAAGAATGAAAAGGGTGGCATTATGAAATGCAGTTTTATTTTTTACCTTTAAAGAAAGCATACATATTTTTATCGTAAACTCACTCCTGCATCGATAATGTGTTCCAAGTTCCAAACAACTAGTATAACTCATAATATATTTGCCTATGTTGCAATTTCCGTCCACTTTTTAATTACGCTGTTACCAGACTTGTTCAGGCTTCTATGATCTGTGGTTGACCTACTCCATGGTTAAAGGACCATTTGTGAACAAAACTGAGTTGGACTCATCAAAAATTAGAAAAGCTAAAATTTGTACAAGTGCTACAGCAAGTCATTTTAAAGATATGAAATATGTAAGAGGTTGACAATGGAGTTCTACAGTGTGCGAGATTTCACTCGAAGCTTCAAAGTTGTGGAAGATGACACCCAGCATTAATTTTATAATCGCAAGAGCGAAATGAGTCAAACATCAAGATACATAATGCAAATGTACTTTGTCATCATTGACACAAATAGAGAGCTATCTGACAGTTGCTTGAGTGCCTATGTCTTACTTCGTTAAGAGGAAGGACATACATGACTAGTGTCATGCTTTGGTGTGTAAGTACAGAAATATGTTAATATAGACTACGATCAGTTCTTAGTGGTTGGTGAGAAGAGAACTGACCTAGCAATGAATCATAGTCTATGAGAAAACAATAACAGTTAGTACTAGAAGTGTTACCATTACCTTAAAGATGCTATGACTCATTAAAACTGAATATTTAAATTTGTAGCAAGCACCACCTTTTGACTTCCTGAAGAACTGTGTGCACAAGTATAATCAGGAAAGAAACAATTTACAAATAAAACGCGGTTTTAAAGAAAACGCCACAACTGATACACTTAAAAAACAAGTGTGAACAAAAAGAAAACCTAAGTAATTCCAAATATTGCGCAATTGTTATTTGATAGTGAAATGAACAAATAATAAAAACTGTTCCTTGTTTTATTAGGGTAACTATACTCATTTACCTAAACAATTGTCTAGCAAACAGAGACTTTCCCAAGATTATAATGGTAACTGGTTCTTGGATGGTTTCCGGCACACCGGAAGACCTCGGGTTGTTTGTAAACTAGAACTTCATTTGCATATTCACAATTTAATGAGACATAGCATCTTTAATGAGAAAAGGACAGTGTCAATAGTTTGAAAAATGTTGGTGAGCAAGGAAGATTAACTGCATTATACATTAGACTTGGGTTTAGTCCATTTTTGGCAAAGGAATTGTTGCATTTTCTAATTTAGTATACCATACTCGGCCATATTAATGCCCATGTTTGGCCCAACCCCCAACCCTGAAAATACCTAAATTTTTACTTTAAACTCCCAAGTCTTTCCAGTTTACAGCTCTGCAGATGAACATAAACACCATTTGATAAATGGCAGAGTATTGTAAGTGAATGTAAATAGTAGTCAGCAAATTTCTGGTCCATTACACTACAGCAGACAATGGAAAAAGTTGGCAGTTAGTAATAAAATCATCAAAACTATGGGTGGAGTTGTTTTATAGGTCCGGTCAAAGCTTATAACTTAATTGAGGAAGTCCATGTTTTAGTAATCCCCATTTTTCAGTATTCAAAACGAACGCCCACTCCCTATTTAAGCAATTAAGACATTTAAAAATAGAAAACCTGTAAACTCATACACTGTCATATTTTTCTAAAATAGTTTTCTCTTTTGACGCAGCTTTTGATTTTGATAACATTTTGGAGAACTACTCAAAGGATAGTAGATGAAAGTTTCCTGCGAACATAGAGAGCCATTTCTGAGATATGCATTTTTCTAGGGTCCTGCATAACCTTCAACGTACCCTTGCCTAAGTGAACACTCATGTCACAAGAATTTGTGTTTCAAAAATGTAGTATTAGGCATGAAAATACACCTTTCCTTTACTGAAGGAGACATGAAATCTTTTGGGCGCATTCACAATAGGGCTGTCCCTTATTACATGGCGATAGAGCTCTCCTTTGTCCTGGAGATATAAAAGCGTGTGACCTCGTTTTGGAAATCAGGCACATTTTTGTGTATTTGTCCAGTTTATCAAACTTCTTCACATCGGAGTTGCAGCCCACAGCACAGCAGTAAAACTTCGTTGGCATTGGACGCATGGATAGAGTAATGCAACCGAGAAAGAACTTGTAAAGTATTAGACAACAACAAATAACCTGAAACTCCAATGGCACGAAAACGATGTAGCAAATGTGCCTTCAAAGATCGTGTCGCTGTATATTGAACGCATCTAAAATGGCGGCTATTGAAGTGATTGGTCGGTGAGGTTGGAATGTTGAGTTATGGAATAGAATTCACGGTTTTTCACAAGCAAAGATTTCTTACCACAGATTTATTATAGCTTGATACAAAAACAACTGAATATGACAAGCCATTTTTTAAGAATGTTTTACGCAACCATTTAATTGAGAAAAACATTAACAAAGCTGAGTATTCTCATTAATCGTTTTCATGTTTCCAACACTTTTGCTCATAGCATAGTTGCACTTCATCAAATAATGGAAAAAAGATAAATAAAATTTTCGATAAAACAGCATTCTAAAATACACTTCTTAACTAAGCACGTAGTCTACATTCATTTTGTTGTTGGCTGAATGTCGTAATTGTAAATATTTGGTAATCTGTGCAGCAAATGTCTTAGGTTTGATGCAAGGATGGGAAAGCAGGTCAGTATTTGGATGTTTAGTGATGACGTGTCTCACGGAGTCTAGCACTATTATGACGAGATTTGAATGCTGAAACTGGAATATAAATGTAGTCACATCACAGTTGTCAAAAATTTTGTAGGTCTTGGATATTTCCCCATTCAGGTAACCACAGGGTCATTTTAGCACTTGAGGCTTTTTCAAAATCATGTTAAGTTTAATCGGTGCAGAAGGATTAAGATTGACCAGATCCATAATATCCAGGAATAATTTCCAAAGTTCTTAGGAATTGAAAGCATGTCATAAAGCCTGGTCTAGGTGTTATTGTTGCTTTTATATCAGAATACTATGTTTTATTTCAGGGTCTGAAATGCCGTACTAAATATGATCATTTGTGTGCATGAGCAAAGAACACCTCCCTGTTTCCTTCAGTAAAAGGTTTTCATCTTGAGTATTTGTTGTCGCCGAGACATGAGTTGCTTTTGGTGCAACTCAAAATTCTGCTCACTAAATTCCAAGTAATTAAAACGACATGCATTTTGGGAGTTGAAATTGTGATCACGAGTAGTTGGTAGATGTGGGATTGAGTCTACATTACCTAGTGGCAGGTTTTACAATTTGAGGTTGGGCGTTCTGCTGTTTGGGGTGTAGGGTACTCGTCTTGCACCCGCCTTGCATGGGACAACAATTTTGTTTACTTGTTATTTGTCTTATTATTATAGTTCATCAATTAAAGGGACATTTCTTTTTGTTCACGAATGTACTTGCTCTTCTCAAACCATGTGTACTTTTTAGTATTACACAAGGCTGATCGAGCCTTCAACAAATGCTATGTGGCAAAAAAAGAATCGTCCCAAGTCTATTTTATTAATTTTGTGAGCATGATCTACATTCATAAAGCAATGTTCTTCATGACCCGTTTTAACAGGTCGACGCGACCTGTTTGATTTTTCCTCTGACCTGTTTAAATAGCACACCACACAATTGATTTTTTCATTTTGAACAAAAAGTATCATTTTGTGTGTTCGTGAGTACATGCTTGAGATTCACACTGTGTAAACTTTCGAACTGGTTATAAACGCGACCTGTTTGAGTTTTTGAGGGTGGAGAACACTATATAAATATATAGCCTTTAACGCGAAATGTTCGTGATAGAATCTCAGGGGTTACAAGGCCTTTCACTTGACACGCTTTGAACAGCGATTTCAATAGTTTATTACCCATTGGAGCTGTATGGGCAGTTTTTCCCGTCGGTCTATCACGACCAAAACGTGATATGCAAATGAAACCATTTCGTTCCCGAGTGCTCTCGCTGAGAGCACTGAGCATTTAGACACTAATTACTCAGTAAGTGTAATTACACAATCACAAACTTGTAAAATGTCACACAAAACTCTTAGATTTACATTCAGCCCCCGATCAAACGAAAAAATGCACTGCCCGAAATGTGAAATACGACCAGTGCCGCTAAAATTGACATGTCCGAAATTTGAGAAATATGGTGAATGCCTCATTCGACCATGTCCCAAACGAAATTAGGGAGACTGTCCTTTCAGCAATTTTTACTGTAATGATGTTAACCTCAGTGCTTGGAGAATATCCAGTGGACCTCATTGTCTATTACCTAAATGTGATCCAGCCAAAGATGGCCTGTCATGTGTTTACCCTAGCAGCTAATTTTTGCACTTGAAGTATTAGTTCGTAATGTCGGTACTAGTCTTATATAATGGACCCTAACTTATTCCAAATAAATCCACTAAATGTAGGTCTAAATGAATGATTTTGGTATCGTTGCATTCCTCAGACATCTGGCTATCCGTACAAATCCTTTTCACGACCCTCAATTACTCTAGTCTATAACTACGCCATTCTGAACTTGGTACACTTTAGCGTTAGCCACACGCATTGTGAAATCGGCAGCCATTTCAGGGAACTTACTATATCTAGCGCCATCTATCGGCGATTTGCTACAACACGCGCTGTTCCTTTTTCATCAGTCAACATGGACGACGATAACATGACGATGACAGATACGATCGTGAGAGAGACGACGAAGGTGATGACGAGAGCAGATGATTAATAACGACTGACGTTAATAATATTGACGAAATCGACCAATGACGTTGACTGATGAAAAAGGAACAGCACATGTTGTAGCAAATCGCTGATAGATGTCGCTAGATACAGTAAGTTCCCTGAAATGGCTGCCGATTTCACGATGCGCGTGGCTAAAGTGGACCGAGTTCGGAACAGCGTAGCTATAGACTAGAGTAATTGAGGGTCGTGAAAATGATTCGTACGAATAGCCAGATGTCTGAGGAATGCAACGATACCAAAATCATTCATTTAGACCTACATTTAGTGGATTTATTTGGAATAAGTTAGGGTCCATTATATCCGACTAGTGCCCGTAATGTCCAGGTCAATGTTTAGTCTTGTTGAAGACATGGAATATCATTTCAAGCAATGCTGCAGTCGCACACCCATTTTGAATCTGTTCATACCAAATCATAGGATAACTCGATCAAGGAGTTCACTTTTTTCTAAGAACTAATACCTGGTACCCTGCAAAGGGCGTAAACCCATCTGAGATGAATGTCATAATTTCAAAGACCTCTGTGGTCTTTAAACCTGTTTTTCCAGTTATTTTATGCAGTTGACTTTCATCCATATTTCTTCATGATTCATGTACAAAAGATTGAAATCCCTTCTCAATATTTTCTGGCTGAAATGAATGCTTTTATATTAGATATTCTACTAATCTTGTGGTAAGTTGAACTGCCTGTCATTTCTTGTTGACCTGGATTCACAAGTACATTCATTATCCAGATTTGTTTCCTGTACACTCACTTTCATTGAGAATGCATGTTATGATTCCAATACTTTGTTATCAAAGAGTAACACCTCAAGTAACCCATCTGTTTATCAACCTAATCACACCAGAATGACATCAGTCTAAATCTGTACTTACCTGCTGACTGGTTGGACTTCAATAAGTAACTGACCTCTAGCTTGGATTATGTGTAATATCTGCTGCACTGCTGCACTGCACAAGTGACCTAACCTTTATCTGGGTCACAATGTGTGTGAGGAGGCCAGCTGTCAGTCAGCAGACTGGTTGTTGAACTTAAACACTATTCAGTTGGCACACTATTGTTTGTAGATACATCATTGTTACAGAGTAGCAAATGTTTTGTGTGCTCTAGTTTTGTTCTCTAGTGAATATTAGAGGTCATACCATGACCTACATTTTTCAAAATGGAATATCCCAGATTACATGGATGCAGATATGTTATGTAATGAAATGCATGGCTTACTGACCAGCTTCTTGGTACTGAGAGAGGACCTCTTGCCAGTTAGGGTGCAAGGTCAATTTTGGGAAGGATGGTGTAGCGGGGTAGGCCAAACGTGGCCAGCTGGGAAATTAGAAAGCTGACATTCTATTGTTGGCTTTGAAAGGTACCAAGATACGGTAAATGTTCACGACTTATGGTAACACTAATTCTTCATTTCCCACAAAAAGCGGAAATCTAGTCTAGTAATAAAAAATAACCTGTTTACGCCATTCTCTGGTCTCCTTTTCATGTCAGGGCGCAAGCTTGCAACGTGGTATTTTGTACAAGTATGGAACCTAATTCTTTTCTCCAAACAAGTTGCTGATCAGTACATCGTTGTAATTGTTCATGAAATTTTTGTTGTTGTATGTATAGACAGAAAAATGGAGATAATACCTTTTTTCAAGGTTTTCAAAAGTTTATTCTTTTGATTAAAAATAGATGTGTATTGAGAAAACTCAGATCTCTGAAAATTAAACTTGTGTATTTTTGTTCAGTTCCAATTCCAGTCGGTTCAAATCCAAACATGAAAACGTAACCACCTATGCTCATGAGAGAAAATTGTAAATCTGTGGTTCAACTTATCTGTCTGCAGTTATGATAAATCTAGTTGTTATCCAGCATTGTCAAAGTCCTTCTCTCAATATCGCCCAAGCAAGGTGTTTGTTGTGTTTGTTGCATTTGTTTCACTGGCAAAGGCTGGCTGGCAGACTGGCTAGATCTTATCAACATTGCAAGCTATGGTGGGTTTAGCTAGATTTGGTTCATGAAAGTCAGGCACTAAGTAAACATTCCTGCCTAACCACCTCACTATCATCACATTATGTGGTGGGCCTCTCATGGAGGTTCATTTGCAATGAAAAATGAAAACAAAGATTCAGCGACTTTAATTCTGGATTTTTTACTGACAATCTTGCTCAGTAAAAATAGATTTTTCTGAATGTTACATCCCATGTTATTCTCCTCTTGCAAACCTCTTTATATTGCGGGGGGGGGGACTTGCTTGGTGTGTTGGATTAATGCTGTTCTGGGTCTCTTATAAGTTAGAAAAAGTCCAGAGGCCCCATCGATTTGAGCTCGTGGTGCTCTAGAGGTCGTAATCAAGGTCAGCGACAGAACCTCTATTTTGTGCAGGGAGCCTACGTTTGATTATTATTATTATTATTAATATTAATGTAATATTTACAATGAGGGTAGCCCCATCAGTTTACACTGCTTTCCATGGGGCCCTCAGTAAAAACATACAGACAGACAAACTTTAACAGAATTACAAAATAAAAGACACTATTTAAATAATCAGCAAAGAATAAGAAATTAACATGGAAAGACTGTTGAAACAGAATAATAGATAAAATATGATTAATAGAAGATAAAGAAAGTAAGACGATTAACTAAAATATAAATATAAATAATTAAAAACAGACAATAAATAATTAATAAAAGTAAGACATAGTTTAGTTGTAGCTCAATGGTTAGATTTACGGACGGTGTTTTCTCTATTAGTTCGTACATGGCACTTGAAACACGGTGTTTGTCTCGATTATTTTGTACAGCAGCAGTCTGAGGGAAAAATAGTTTGTACACGTATTTGCATCGGAAAAGGAAAGTGCAGTCATTGATCATTTATTACTCAATCACAAGTATCTACAAAAATAGTTGTATAATCTGGTAATATATATACAAAAATACATACACAACTCAATTCCATTTTTATCTTTTTCCTTTTAAGTTACAAAATAAAATACTGTGGGTTGTCAAACGTTCAATTTCACAAATCTGCCATAGGTAAGCATCAGGCAAAATCTGACGTTTCTTTCGATTTTTCTTGTTGGATTAGCAACAGGCTCCAAGCTTCCAGCTGTGAAGTTGTACCTTATTTGGACATTCCTCTAAAGGTTGATGGAAGGTAAGCTCTCCTGGTGGTATTAGTTAGAGGTGTGTTGCCATACACCAACTACCTGGTTACAGTTGGGACAGGTGTGCTCGATGTCTTTCAGGCTGTTCATACAGAAGGGAATGCATGCACATCCCAACCATGTTATACCGGGTCTGAAATAAAAGTCGAGAGTCGATCATGAAAACCGTCAAATAAAAGCACTTGTGGTTTGTCCGCAGCCATTTAATAAGTGTGCACACTTAGAGTTAACCTAGAACAACTTGCTCTAGAGTGCACCATTCAGCCAAGCGTCCAAACTACACAGGCAGCCTTCACCATGCGACAAATATGGCGCAAAAATGAGACAACGCTATGTGCGTAACTGAGCAAGTGTATGGCGGGTAGTTTCATCCATTTTGTCAGTACGTTTGCGTTCACACAACAACGATAAGGTAGGGTAAATTGAACATTACACATGAGTCAAGTTGCTCCAGTGCAAACTACTACTAAACTTAGTAACTTGTTCTAGGGTAACTTGTAATGTCGATGGCATTTTAAGCTGTGCCAACTCAAGACAGTTCCATTCTTCATGAACCTGACAAGGAGCTTATTCCACAGTCTAACAATAATTCATCATTATTTAAACAGGAATCTACCTCAATTTGATAAGTAAATTACTAATGCCAACCGTTATATGAATTCAAGAGTTGACTTAGTCAATACGACATTTTACAGTACATAATGCTGGTTCCGTAGCACTATCCCAGAAAAACAGTGCTGCAGTCTTTCAAAAAGGTTTCGTGAAATACCGATTTGAAACTTTAACCTCTATCTATGTGCAATTTAATTATAGAACTTAAAAAAAATTACATGGTATTCAGTAACCTGGTTATACGGTATTAATTCTTTTATTTGGGACAAAATAATTGCTAAAATTGCCATATTTCTATTTTTCAGAGGCTTACCACATAGTTGTAAATGTTCAAAATTTTACCAAATGTTGTTTGGTAATAGCTACGCCATACAAACCGTGCTAAAAGCAAAATAAATTTCTCTAAAAAGTTATATTTGTTAAGAAATTCAACAAAGTGAAATTTCATCTGTCCATCATATAAAAGTACCAAGCTGAAGAACATTTACCCTCAACAGTACGTAAGTTTGATTGGTGAGGTTGCAGCTAAACCAAAAAGAGTCAGATTTTCAGTGATTGGCCATGTCTGGTCGAAAACTATAAAATCACATTTATGGAATTTGAAAGTTCATGTGAAAGAACCCACGGGTCTGGTCAAGTTTTATGTTTAATCTTGAAAGTAAAATTTGATGATAACATAATAATAATGGAACAGTGGTGTCAAAATTTTTTCGAAATAAAGTAACAGAAAATCCCACACGTTATTTAGGCCTTCTTACAGGCCCATGGCAACAGACATTGTACTTTAAATCTCACTGCTCACACTCTGCAAGTCTACCAGCCTGCTTGAGAAATTTCGCAAGTGTTTTAATGTTTTTGTTAACTATGACAGTTTTCACTGAAACTGCTTTACTTCCAAAGCATTCTTTTCTAATGCTTTGGTAAGTGAAACACTGATCGTCATTGTGTTCTCGTGTCTCATCTTTCATTCAACATTTCAGGCAGCAAGAATCTGTTGTTGATCTAGTTTCTTGTTTCTGCAGGTTGCAGTTATCTGTTATCACCTGCATTGGTGATCCCCTAGCGTGTGTCTTTTCTAACCCCCCCTCCCACCCCTTTGTTTATTGATGGCTGTATACTCACAGTGCGAGGCACAAGACTGCAGATGCTAGCCAATTCATGTTGCCTCTGATGTACTTTGTAATAGTGACCATGTGTGCTTGACAGAACTGACAGTCCCACTCTTGAGGCTGTCTACCAAGTAGCTTTACTAACTTCACAGGGGCTTGTACGATCACTTGCTGGGTCTGTCCTGTAAATAAAGCATGACGTTTAGACCTGTGTATCTCAACACACTAGGCAGGTACAGCTAGAAGGATTCAACTCGGGCAAATGTGAAATTGTTGTCCATGAGTGCAACCTGGGAATACTGTGCAATCAACGAGGAGGAGTAAAACGCAAAATTGAAAGGTGTTTCAACAAAAGGGCCTTTTTGTAATGAACCTACAGGCCAAGACCCTGTTGTGCCCCCACGTGACCACGTCATTGCTTCAACAATAAGTGCAAAACATTTCCATACCATATCATAATGTTTTCATTGTACCTTATACTTACAATACTGAGGGTCTAAAGTACACTACTTCAAACATATAATAAATAAAATTTGAGACAATTCTGCACAATCAAATTATCGTATTTTAGCTCTATCCAGAGATTGGTTATATTTAAACAGAAAATTACTTCAAACTATAAAAAGTTTGAGACACTATAAAATGACACTACTGCTTACTGTTCACTTGTTTTCAGAAATTGTATTTCTTACAGACAAAAAGTCAAAACAGATTTTGTTCACTCATGGTAGTGGTAGTGGTAATACATGTGAATTGTCACAAGCAGCACAACACCTTTAGCACCTCACAAATTATCACTGTTGTGGAAATTCTGGAAATCTGATCGACAGACATATCGACAGACATATCACTAAAATAAAAATGTATCATACATTATATCCATGCGTGGTCTTGCACTTTTACCACAACTCCCCAAAACATCGACACGTCAACGTTAGTATGAAACAGGCCTAGTTGTTGATATTGTCAGACATATTACCTGTGCCGTACTGTTGTGGGTACTGAGACTGTGCAGGATAGGGTGGGTACTGTTGGTATTGGGGTGCAGGTGGCTGGCTGGTCACCCCATCATAGGGCGGTGGGGGATCATCTGCTTGCTGCTCTTTCAAAATGGGTGTTTGTTCAACTCTACCGCTCATATTTGTACCTGTTGATGAAAGAATTAGGATAGCCAATTAGGTTTTTCCCGTGTTGCTTTCAGTAGTACTGGGGTTTGTTTCATGAAAAATGACTAAGACGTAAGACAAAAATTTGTTGTTACGCTCCTTACAACTATTTATGAAAAATGATTAAAACTTACTTGAGCTAAAGTGCAAAGTTTCTGAGGACATACGCGTAACTGCTAGTTATTGAAATAAGTTTTATAATTATTTCTAGACTCTTATGTGCTCATAATTACTTTGCTAAACTTTTATTCAACAATTGTGAAGAGGGAGGGTAAGACCAAATTTCTTTCTTAAGTCTTAATCACTTACATGAAACAGATCCATCAGCTAGAACTTCCCAAACTATTGACTTGGTGCGCCATTGTAACTTATTGAGGGTTACTGATGGAACAAGTGAATTTTTGTGTAGCTTATAGTTCAACTGGGCTACCTGATGTATGGTAAACAAGTAACACCAAGGCCTTAACAGCAGTTTAGGTAGGCCTGACTTGTCGACTTTGCAGTTGCGTTGCTCCACAAAGTTTTTTCTTAAGAATATCACAGATGACCAGGTAACTTACTATTCAAAAGGACATTCCTTCAGCATGGGAACCTCCAGAAAATACGTAATCAAGCAAAACTTTGTGAGACATCGCCTGCATGTACCGTATTACAAGTGAAAAATGCCTGATCACACTAGGAGTTCTCGACATTATTGCATCTACCGAATAGTTAAAGTCAGCTCAACGAAACTCCTTCAAAATAGCTGCCGGAAACTGGTTTTCACTGAGTAACAGTAATGCCCATTAAAATTGGTTCCGCCGGGGTTAGCGACCATTTTGAAGAGGCACCCCTTTCAAGTTGCTCATCTTCTACCCTACAAAACAGTCCAGCATCTGTGGTTTGTTTTCAAAATATTCAAGTAAATAAACATGGTAACAGTTACATGCCAAACACTGACTGTTAAGAATAACTCCCAGCACTTAAATATGTCACCAGACAGCTGGCAGTTGCTGTTTATCCTACCTGTGGTTTAGCTCAGTTTTCTGTGCCAACAACCTTGCTCTGATATTTGAGTCCCCCTGAAAAGTGCTGTACATACATTGTCATGTGACATTATTTACACAGGGTTAGGCCAAACAAATTCAATACCTGTTTAAGACCACTCCACTAACTCAATGGGGTAGAATTCTAATCTACCCTACTTATTGTTTACAAGAACATTAGACAGAGGTTGTGACATCTTATGAACCTGTGATGATGCAGCTTTTACACTAAAATTATTGAACTTTTAAAGATTTTATTACAGAGTTATGTTGTGATAGCTTTGTTTGGCCTTGGTGTTTTATTTTTAGTAAATGATGTCATGTCATGTCTATGACGTAGTTGGTAAACAGGCAGGTTTCGCAATAGCAATCTACAATTACAGTTGTGAAATTTATGGTATTATGTAAAAAAGTTGAGTTGTTGCTCACGCCATATGACTGATTTGCCGCTGCCACCTCAGCCATACATTAGATTATTTAGTATTGGCAAGTTTTGAGCCTGTCACATTTCTTTGTTTTAGTGGCCTGAACAATTAAAAAACCAATCAGAACTATAGCACTTAAAACATCTTTTAGCATTTGAAAATGTGCCTTACATGTGGTGAAATTAATTTTCCGTGCACGTGTTTTTAATCAATATAATTTCCCTTTGTAAAAAGAACTGAGCGTATCCCAAATAAAACATTAAGATGGCCGCGGAGTTTGGTTGATGACTGTAGTATGGTATCCTATCATGCGCTCTGTTCTAAAAACAGACCCTATGATTTAAAAAGGTATTTACACAACTTAATTTTTTCATGGAAATTAAAGTCTTAAAACCACGAGAGTGCAGGAAGAACCCAAAGAAGTTGTTCAGAGAATTCCAAGCATTTTATCACAGTCTATTTCTGTAAAATAAGCGCAAGATGAAATCTGTTTTATATACTATAGCTGCCTGGCTGAAATAACGGTACTAGAAAATACATCAATGCCAACAATATTAACTGTAAACAACATTCTCGAAAAATCGCCTACTTGAGAAAGAAAATGATAGAATAAATACCCTTGGCCAATCAAGCAGTAAGTTCTTCTGTTTGTACCATGTTACTGATGTGGCCAAAAGTATTCAACTAGGGGAGGGCAACCAAATGGGAATTGTTCATTACGCCTCCCCTTGGATGAATTCTGACGGTGTTGAATGTCCATACTGGACCCACATACCTGATTGTCTGACCAATCTATACTTTAGCATCTACCTTGAATTAAAAATTTTCTCCAGGAATTTTTTTCTGTCATTTGTTTTCAATGACTGCATTCTTGCGAAACTTGATCTTGAAGTGTTGACCCTAAATGATTTTCAGACTTTTCAAAAGAAAAGGTAAAATAGCCCTAGATTGACTGCATTCTGTTCAAGTACCAGTAGTCAAAATTTCCCAGGCAGCTTTTGATAAAATTTTTCACATGAGGAAAGTTCAGACTGAGTATTCTTGTGCCTTTTGACCTCTAAACCATTCCTTCATTGGTGGCGCTGCTGTGGGACCCAATTGTCACGTGGTAAAATTTTATGTGAGGGAGAGAGCATAGTTCTTATTTCCAGGTCGTTCTATTAGTGACAGTACCCGTTTTAGCTGTTGCCACTGGTTACGTAGGGGCCTTCTCTATCAGAGTGGAATTTTTATTGAAATTTGACAGTATTGCCTGTTAATGCAAACTTGGCCAACTTTGCGATATCAATCAATGTGAATGTGAGAAGGTCTGTTGCCAAAATTGTCTTTCAGAATAAAAGAACTCTGTTTCATTTTCTTCAGGATATGGACAAACGCAAGCAGTTCCAAGGTAAAGGTGGACCTGTATCTAAAAAGGCCAAGTAAGAATTTTTGTGTCAGTTACTGCGTGCATCAACTAATAAAACATATAATCTAATGATAACTGTATAAGCAATGTTGTCATAACATTGACATATTTTCGCCAAACTGTCTAAATAAATGTGTTTGATTGTACTACAACTGTCTTTTAATACAAGCAGATCCTGGTTTATGAGGTTGTGGGATATTTCTTTTCAGGAATGACTTTGATGATGAAGACCCATCTGCTTTTGAAGCTGAATTGGCAATGCTGGACGAAATGGAAGCAGAGCTTAGGAATGATTCACCAGACGTTGGTAATTGTCTCCCTCTGGCAGTACATGTACAACAGAAAATGTTGTATTTTATCATCCTAAATTGCAACGAGGACCACTATTACAGCTAGCTCAGACTACTACTTCTGTTACCATCTCTCTGCTTTACAAATAAACGTTCGTATTGGAAGCAATTTTTGTGTACAAATGAGTTCCGAGTTATTTTAAATGCTGCACCACTTTGAATGATTTGTAAATATAGCAGTATTAACTGTCCTTTAAAGAGAATATTCACTTTTTAAAGGTGCATGTTTTTATGAATTTGGCACATTTTACTTTTGAAGTCTTTTAGTTGATTTTATTAACTTTCAAAACCAAAAGTGTTGCCGTAGTGTTCGAACAACTGTTATGATTATTAATTTCATGTTCATAGAAGTGATTCAAAGTGTCTTCTATGGCATGTGAAGTATGATGAATTGACCATAAATATCTTCAAAGATGGTAATCTCCTTTAACATACAGTGTCATCTATAACTATGCCTAGGATACATGAAACAGCAAAGAAGAAACTGTCGGGCAAATCCAGGTTAAAAGAAGCAAAAAAATGGCATTTAGCTTCCGGACTAATCTACGTTGTTGCTTTTCAGGCATGGGACCTGAGTCGCAGACGATCAACCCAAAGTGGGTAAGACCTCCATTACCTACGATGGACCCCAGCAAGCAGAGCTTAATCTTCCAACAGCTTGATTTAGATACCTACACAGGTATATGGAGAACTGGAAATGGCATTAGAAACTTGGCCCGTACCAGGGCCTTGAGTACTTCGTCAATAGAGTTGTACACAAATCACAATAGGCGGAATCCTTCAATATCAGGAACTCTGGTCTAACTTCTTTTGTGTGAACTGGACAATTACTGCATTAGCATGACTTCAGGGCAATAAAGTACTATCATGCACTAAAAGTTGGGATTTTTCAGTCTGTTTGACTTCTGAAATTGAATTCCTTGTGAAAAGTTTCCAAAGAAATAAAATAAATGTTAGCCAAAAACGATTAAGTTAAAAGCCACTGATACCAGTTAATATGATATGTTCCACTGAGCTTTTGTAATCAGGGGACATAATTGGTTTATGACTTGTGAGCTTCAACAAACGGAAGGCAAGAACCCTTCACTGTAGACTATATTGTTATCTGGTCTTGGAAACTGCTTTCATTTGGCGTTGAAACTGTACAGGAGGAGGGGGGAGGGGATATTTGTTATGTACATGCTGTAACTTAAAGGCCATAAACTTGTCTTCCATTGTCCCGTCCAAAAACCTTCATAAAAATTCCGTACATAATGTTTTATGAGACCTAATAAAATGTCTTCCTGTTTGTATCGTTGACAAGGTTGTTACACATTCTACATTTAGGGCAATGACCTATTTTAAAATGGTGCTTTAATGAGTATCGTTTTTACTGCACTATCTCCAACGGCCGTGACTGTAATTCTGTGTAAAACTTTGCCAGGTTTTCAGATCACAATAAAATAATTTACTGTCATTTAATGTCGTGTGGGTCATGTGATGTTAAAGTCAAAAATCCAAGTCTATAATCTTTCTACGTAATTATAGAAGATGCATATTTTTACTGAATTGAAATATGTCAGTATTTGGCTAAGTACCCAGACTTGTCAGAAAGGTTCTACTTACGATAAAAGTTCTTTAATTTCGGACAAACATAATTGTTAAAATTGACGCATTTCTATTTTCAGAGGCTTACCACATTGTTGCAAATGCCTCTTGTTCGGTAATAGTTACGCCATACCACTAAGCATGCTAAAATCAAAATAACTTTTCCTGAAAAGTTGTTTTAGTTGAGACTTTTGTTAGTGAAATTTCACCTGTCTGCCATATTGTGTATCAAACTGAAGAATTTCTACTGTAACCTTAAACATGGATTCCTGATCACAAAAATTGAAAAATGAGAGGTCAACTGTTCTTTACTGTCATTCCAGGAAGTCATCTACCTGGTATGCCCGGGTCACAGGTAGGACCTGTGCCCATCATTCGCATGTTTGGCATCACAGAGGAAGGGAACAGTGTTGTAGCCCACGTGCATGGGTTTGCACCTTATTTCTATGTCCCCGCACCCTCAGGATTCACCAACAGCCACTGCAAGCCATTTCAAGTTAGTATTACCTGTTATCATGGATTATTTTGTATTTATTATCAAATGTATTAAATAATAGTTGCAATTAACTAAGCTGATTGTCGAATTGTTGATGGCGTTTGTCATTCTTGAAGTAAAGTGGCATTAAATCTACTTTCCTAGCAGGGCTTGGAATTTTCCTCTTTTAACTGGATTTCCTCTGTTGGTTTCGATTTCCTCTTTTGGTTTCGATTTCTTCTTCTTTGGTTTTAATTTTCAGTTTCCTATTTGGTTTTTTATCATTATGTTGATTTTATTTAATCATACAAAACATTATTCAGTCAAATTTTACAACACAAAAATATTTCTATCGCACTGACATATTTATTTGTGGAATGGAAAATTTTCCTCTTTTTTTGTCATTAATCGTTCCAAGCCCTGTCCTTGCTATTGACCTAGGCCTCTTGTTGCTTTAAATCTGACTTCCACTTGTTCCTTGCTGAAGTGAGAAGTGGTTTCTGGTTATGGAAAAACAGATGGCGTGTTCTAACTTATTGAGACCATGATGTAAACACAAAATGACGCGCTGTGACGAGGCAACTGTTGGAGCCTGGTCTCAAGCAATAGTGATCGTCATTTTTTTCTAATTTGACTAAGGAACAATTTGAAGCTATTTTCATAAAGGTAAGTGGTTTAAATCATGAATTAGTTTTCACGACATAAAGCAAATTTATTGCCACCTTAAGTGAACCTTTTTTTGAAGATTTGTAAAGTTTTTATTTCTTAAAGCTATTAGTCATAACTAGGATGAAAGCAGACGGATTGCTCTGCAACTTGTTGTCATCAGCTGTATTTGGTTTTCTCCCAGGATGCCCTGAACAATTCGGTGATCAAGGATATGCGGTCAAACAAGGATAACATCACTCAAGCAGTTCTGGCAGTTGAGATTCAGAGCAAAGAGAGTAAGTCCATCCACACCTGATACTGAAGCATTGGGCAGCTGTGGAATTCACTAGGTGGCGCTAGTGAAACTAGATGTCTACGTGTAGAAAGGCATACATTCATGTCATGTTACCCTTATCGCATGAATGCCTCCATGCTGATGGACTGCTTTCTGCTCCCAATCAATTCAGAGGGTGAAAAGAGAAACTTTACTTATTCATTCTTCATTAACACCGCCTTGTAAATATGGAGCCGGCCATGTTGCCTTGTAAATATGGAGCCGGCCATGTTGCCTTGTAAATATGGAGCCGGCCATGTTGCCTTCTAAATATGGAGCCGGCCATGTTGCCTTGTAAATATGGAGCCAGCCATGTTGCCTTGTAAATATGGAGCCGGCCATGTTGCCTTGTAATATGGAGCCGGCCATCTTGTCTTGTAAATATGGAGCCGGCCATGTTGCCTTGTAATATGGAGCCGGCCATGTTGTCTTGTAAATATGGAGCCGGCCATGTTGCCTTGTAAGGGCAAGTCAGTTCACATGTGACTGGATCGAGTAGCAAATGGTTGTTTGTCTAGTCCTTCATATAAGACTTGCCCATCTCTGCGTACTGAGGAAATCGCTCAAACTCCTATTGCTCGAGCTTCATTCCCATATTGCATTGTAATTACTGTAATTAAGGCAATTCTGGTTAGGTTTTTGATTTTTTTTGTCCGTTTTCCCCTGTTGTAGGGATTGGCATGGTGGAAATGAAATCTTCTGAACAGCTGTTATCAACATGTCAATTGATTAGTGAAAAACATCCACCATTGAAAGTGGATTTCAGAGATCTCTGAAGTGCCTAACATACGATTACCACCTTTCGTTTTAGGTATATATGGTTACCATAGCAACAGAAAATTGCCCTTCCTGAAGATCACCATGGCATTGCCGCGTCTTATTGCTCCAGCCAAGCGCCTCCTAGAGCAGGGATTCACATGCCCCGGACTCACCAACCACGGCTACTCAACTTTTGAGAGCAACATTGATTTTGAAATTCGGTACCTGACACTGATTCAGAACTATTTATGGTTTTAAATTTTGATGCTGTGTTTGTGTTACTTGGCGAGGTCTCCAAGGTACATGTGCGATCTCCCCATTCACAAGATACTAGCCTTTAGGTTATGTAGGACCTTAGGAAAATGTGCAAATTTGAACAACTTTGGAATATGGCTGATCGGATTCAAATGAAACTTTCTGATACAACTGTGCTTTATGCACTGTTCTTGAAATGAAGATGCTTGAAGTGAAAATGAAGTGATAATTTAGGAAACTGTAACGGCGATTTTGAGATTTCATTTTGAGCATTTTTGTCAAGTGAAAGTTGGGGAAGTTGTTGATGCCATCATTTTCAAATGAATGTACCCTCTTTTTTGCTAAAATTTCCTTAAATGATGTGGTCATATGACCTAAGCAATGGCAGATGGGTATCAACTCAAAAATCTAATTCTATAGGCTTTCTACTTTCAGAAAATAATACTTTTGCCGAGTTAAATACTGTACACTTCCGAGTTTTCTAGACATTTGGCTGACGAGGTCTTACATAACCTTATGTATGCACCCCTAGGTAGTCTCTAAAAACAGAGATGGATGAACGAAGATATAGTGGAGCCGACTTGATGTTATAAGATAATAGCATCCTAGTTGCAGTCATTAAATGTCCTATTAAATCCGTGTAAAATATTCCACATGATGTCACAAACGGTCATATTACTGGATGTTGTCATTAAAAATCACCAAAATTGATTCTCACCTGTTTATTAGCATGGGTGCCTAACTAACCAAATTCGTCTTACATTCATTTGCTTAATTATCGGATCTCTGTGCTGGAGATAAAACCCGTCTATTTCCTGTTTACCTGTTTTACTTTGACTCACTCCACTTAGTGAGCTCATCTTACAGGAGTTGTTACGATGACGGCCACGTTGATACCAGCTTATTAGAACATCCTGCTTATTATCTTAATTTATGTACAAACCAAGCACAGAATGCATTGTTTTTGAAACGTATAGAGGCTCACTTTTAAAGTATGAATAAGGCACTCACCAGCTAAACCCAAGTCAAAAGAGGTTAAGTCTGTATTTTTCGCCATTCACATTTGTGTGATGTTAAAATCATTGTTCTGCCAGGCCAGTTTGATGTACTGTTGGGGACTGGATCGAAAGTTGTTTTTATTCTCTCAGTACACTGAAGCTTTTTATATGATGAAATTTTCTAGTCACAGCCCCATTACCAGTGCTGAGGTGGGACGTAGGCGCATGTAGGCACAGCCAACCACCTTTTGACATTCAATTGTAGCACCTATGCACCGTAAGTTACGTTCAGTGCTCAAGATGATATGGTTGGCTTTGGGCTTCTACTTACCTCTAATTTTACCACAACAGCACTGCTCGTTACCATCAGATCCTTCTGAAAATCCAGACGTGTTAATTTGCGGATATCTCTGAATTAATGACTAAGTGAAAAGTTATCACCTTTCAGCAATTCGTTAAATTCTTTCGGATGCCATTTAACTTTGTTGTGATTTCAGTTCACCGATTTTTAAGAATCGAAGACTGCGTCAATTTTTCTCTCTGAAAAACTTTGTGAAGGGGTTATTTTGTAGAAACGTTTGGCTTAAACCTTTGTGAATTTGATCTAAATTGTTTGCTAGTGTTGATGACCACATAAGAGGACAATCAATTTTCGCTAAACTTTTGTCATGTGAGGGATTGATTTAGTTACATTCCATTTTTATGGAGAATGCATGAATACCTGTAGAAATATATGAAAAAAGGTGTTACTGTACTAGTTTAAGTCAGGTGTTTGCTATTGTGGTGAGCATGAGCTGTTCTCAATCTTTTGGCGTTTTTTATTGTCCATCTTTCCACAAATGATATTATTTTGCTCTCTTACATTGTATTATACGAATATTCTAGTCATGATAAATTACTTACGTCACCCTTCAGTTTGCTTTTTGTCTCTAGAAATGAGCTTGCAAGGCATGATTTTTGTCTGTCCAGGTGTCAAAAATACATAAATATTGTGATTTTCATATCTGTATTGTAGTTTCATGGTGGACACTCATGTTGTTGGTTGTAACTGGATTGAGCTGCCTGCTGGGAAATATTTCATTCGCCAACGAAATGCCAGCAACGACCCTAAGAAACCATCGGCGACCTCCCGCTGCCAACTGGAAGTCGACATTGCCTGGGACAACTTTATCTCACATCCACCTGAGGGCGACTGGTCCAAAGTTGCTCCAATTAGAATTCTAAGCTTTGACATCGAGTGTGCTGGTCGTAAAGGTATCTTTATCGACACCCTAGGTCATTGTGACTTGGCGAAATTAAAGTTCTCCAAGGATAATGCTTTGTTGTGATTTTTTTTAAGTTTGTACTTTAGGGCACACTACAGGTTGTATTTTTTGTCTGATCGACATGAAATTAACTCGCATCGTGTACCTCGTTAAAACCTCAAGTTCTAGTTTTGAGGAGAAATGAGGACAAAGGTGGCGCTGTGGTGACCATTTTCAAACTTTTCCTTCTGCATTCCTTTGAAGGATTCTTCTGAAATTTGATAATGTAGATAGATCTTCAAGAGCTACCTGTAGTCTGTTGTCCATTTCTCACCATGACTCGCTTTTTCTCGAGTTATTCAATATTTGCCAATGACTGATCAGCGACGTCATTATTGGCAGTTTCGTGAACATTATTGGTGCTGTAGTGTTAACATCAGTGTTGAAGGCGGCATTGCCATCTTCGGTAGTATTGTTGTCGATGTACCTGCTGGTACTTTGTTGATCTTAACAAGCTGACTGGATCCATGCTATATATTACATGTAAGCTTCTGATTAGGCATTCAAATGAAGATTATTCGACCGCTATTTTGGCAGTGCCAAGTTTTTTCCAGGCACTTGTCTCTGTGTCGGTTGTTCATTGTTCATGCTCTAACGTGTACACAACACTATCTCTCTGTCACGACCTTTGACCCTCCTTTTCAGGTGTGTTCCCTGAACCCAACCATGACCCGATCATCCAGGTCGCTAACATGGTTATTAGGCAGGGTGAGAAGACTCCATTCATTCGTAATGTGTTCACGCTCAACACGTGTGCACCCATCGTTGGATCTCAAGTAATCTCGTGCAAGAAGGAGACAGAACTTCTTCAAGTAAGCTATTTTGAAGTCGTCTGGTGGTTGAGAAACTTTGGTCCAATCCTGGGGTGAGAAATTTAGGTTGGTGATGGCATTTCCTAGACCTCAAGGTGTCAGCTGGTGGCTGATATGTAGATCAATGCAGAAAATTTGTGAGGACCCGTGAGTTCGGGTAACACCGGTGCCTCTCAAAAGGGGAATGTAGTGCAGTCTCATGGTAATGCCTTGTGATGACTTGATAATGTGATCATAATTTTGCGCTTTATGATTGGATGAAAGATGAATAAATAACATGGTGCATGTTGTGGAACATGGCAGATTTCTTTGCAGTTAAGCGTTAGGGACCATCAGTTTAGAAGCGCCGTGATTTCTGACTTGCGTGATTACACACACATACGTAACAGTTTTGGTGTGCCGCTTCACAGTATGTGCAGTTTTGATGTGCCGCTTCACAGTATGTGCAGTTTGAATATTTGAGCTGAAGTAATGTTTAACATTTTGGAGAATATCTTTCATAAGAATCTGGTCACTGGTTCAAAGTCTGGCCACCCTGTCATTTCATGGCATGAGAGTAGCGCTTACGGACCTTGCTACACCAAGATTAGGCTTGGCCAGGTGCTTTACCCCAGCCAAACAGCAAGCCGAGCCTATTCACAGACATACCCGAGTTAATTCAGCATGTAGATCTTTGTTAGAAAGTAGTGCGCGTCTAATTATTACCACCAGGTTAGGTTTCTTATATTGGAAACATGAAGGATATGGTATTGCACTGACTGCAGGTGATCGCTGTGAGTGGGGTGATAGCCAACTACTTGTGATGAGAATTCGATAGATAACTATATTTTAGCTGATGCTATTCTTTTCAGCATAGTTTAGAACAACTCATTGGCTTGTGGGTTGGTGAGATCATATGGTGCCATATGTATTGTATTTTTTCAAAAATCCAGTCATAATTTTTAGTAGCAGTGCACATCAAAAATCAAATAAAATGACCCTGAATTTACCATCAACAGCTAAACTGACGTGATGATAGGTTATTATCTGTCATGACCGGCGTGTGCTCCACTGATTCTTATGTAGCTCTAACAACAGACAGGTACTTAACAATAAACAATAAACAATAAGGTGCGAAAGAGTTAAAAATAAGTAGACTGAGGCGAATTTAGTCCATCTTGAGTTAGTCGTATTTCAACTGTCTGTAAAATTTAAGTGACAGTAGAATGATGAAGGATGAGTTGATTTTGGTATGAAATAGATGTGTTAAGCGCGACAGCAGTTCAACAGGTGTCCTGTGCATGCTCAGCATTGTGGGTAAATTACTACAGAATCAGAGTGGTTTTGTGGCATTTCAGGACATGGGTATTGGCATAATGTGACCTTTTGTCCCTTCTTTTCAGAAATGGGCGGAGTTTGTGCGTGAAGTAGACCCGGACCTCATCACAGGCTACAACATTCAAAACTTTGACCTGCCGTACCTTTTGAATCGTGCCAGTCACCTGAATGTGAAGGATTTCCCGTTCCTGGGACGACAGAGGGACGTCAGGTCAACCATACGCGAGACCACGTTACAGTCGAAGCAGATGGGTAGGCGCGACATGAAGATTGTCAACATTGAAGGACGTATACAGTTTGACTTGCTCCAGGTATAACACCTTGAAATATGTTTTCATTTCCACTCGTCTTACTTTCATTTCTCTGAGAAAGGTTGGTTGGTTTGTAAAACATTTTATTTTTCCAGTGCATAATTTCTGATCGTGTTCACTTTTTGCCAAAGAATAGTTCGTTTTTACTACTGAATTATGGTTTCTTTTGTCAGATTTTAAATAAAATGTTTTGAATTCCCCGAATATTTCATTGTCGTGTGGAAACCAACTAATTTTTAATTGTATAGTTGAAATCATGGTTTACTGGCAATATTTTGACTGGATCTGAATACATCCAAGAAGAGTTAAGGCACAGTAGAAACAGTTACACTTACAAGTTCTTCTAAAATAAATAGTTGTCAGTAATGTTTATTGAATTGTGCATAATGTGGGAAGGAAAGACCATGTTTAGATGGTCAGAGTTGCTAATGAGTCTGCATCAATTATGAGGCTGTCATGATCAACCCGCGCTTCGTTTCTAAACGCTCTGCACGTTTTGTTGTGAAACATGCTTCCGGTGAATCATATGAACCTCTGTTAGCCACTTGCTTACGAGCAATTGCCTATTAGCTGAATGGTAAGCACACTTGCCAGTTTTATTGGTGTCGCTGGTTCGATTCCCGAATTGGGTAATCAAGGCTATTACTACAGTTGTATCACATTCAATTATGCTGTAAGAACATTAGTTTTAAAGTGTTCCTTTTGTACATATTTGTTATATTTTAGATTCTGGTGCGTGACTACAAGTTGCGTTCATACACGCTCAACGCGGTGTCTTATCACTTCTTGCAAGAACAGAAGGAGGACGTTCAGCACTCCATTATTACAGACCTTCAGGTCAGTAGAGACAAGCTCTCTGCACGTGCCTTGATGTGAGTTCACTGCAGGCTAATTTTCGGAATGGTAAAGAAGAGGTTCTGGGCCAAGGGTCTAATGTTTTTACTTAAAATGGAACTCGAAATTGTTCTAACATCTTTCATTCTGATTTTGTACAAACACAAGATAAATGTCTATCATTCTGCAGCGGAGTGTGTTATGGTTTATGTGTAATCCTATTTTGCACTTGATGAAGTTCAAGTCTGAGCTCGAATCCGTAAGTCATCAAGTGCATATTAGACTATTCACTCATTTGTGTAATGTATTACTTGAGCACAGACTGACAGACTGACAGACAATTATTTTGAGTTAAAATTAAAAGAAAATGGAAAATGTCCAAAATATTTTCAAATTAAGTTTCAAGTAAAAAGATCAGACCCCACGGCATACATTCAGAGGTTTTTTGCTTGCTTTGTTGGGAAAGAATTAATGTCACCCTTTGGCAAAGCACTGATCGTTTGATGAATATGGGGTTTTACCTTCCAGGGTGGTGGACAGGTTGCTAATGAGCTGCAGTGGTTGTTTCAAAACAACTTGCGGTTTTTGTTACTTTCAAAACCAGCATTGATTTTCCGCTGTCCCTTGTACTTTGTCTATAGATAAATACGCAAGAACTGTAAATGCCAGCAGTCTACAGTATCTCCAATGCTGATTTAAGCTCTGTCTGTGGGGAGTAGAGCATTTGTCACATTAGCAGCCAGTAGCTTATAGTAACCTTTTAAAGGATGCATCATTATTGGCCTGTGTTTTCAACATTCTTGTCACATTAGCAGCCAGTAACTTATAGTAACCTTTTAAAGGGTGCATCATTATTGGCCTGTGTTTTCAGCATTCTTGAAGCTAAAAGAGTTACTGCCTGATGAAGAAGATCGAGTGATATAGGCATTTAGATACTGGCTCTCTGGAACCTCACTAAAACAAGAGCTTATTTGTTATTTGAAATTATCGTTTTGTACATAGTAGGTGTACTGTTCACTGGCTATACAGGACCACAATATATCTTGCTGAGATCGTGAAACTTAAACTGGTGACGACTCATTACGAGATTCTCATTGGCTAAATGTGAATTATAATGAATCCTTTCAGAATGGCACGGATCAGACGCGTCGCCGTCTTGCGGTTTACTGCATGAAAGATGCCATCTTGCCTCTGAGACTTCTTGACAAGTTGATGTGCGTCATCAACTATATGGAAATGGCGCGTGTGACGGGTGTACCGCTCAGTTACTTGCTGTCACGTGGCCAACAGATTAAGGTCGTCTCACAGCTGCTGAGGAAGGTAGGGAGATGGGATGGGTGACATGTGAAGCGTGAAGATTGGAGTGACGCGTGGGAACTGTGGGGGAGGATGCAAAGTGTGAATTGTGTGGCTGCTTTTGAACAATGAATGGTGACATGGAAGTACGGAAAAATGTGAAGCATGAGCATCAGGAAGGGTTTAGCAATATGTGAAGGGTGTCATTGACATGTGAAGTGCAGTAGTCATTGAGAAATGTGAAGCATGAGAGATGTGAAAGGTGCAATTACAAGCGAAGATAAATGTTTAGGGATTGGTGGCATGTGAAGCACGGGCAATGTTTGGTGGAACAGCGATATGTGATGGAATATGAAGTGGATGACACACTGCAGATTGGCATGTGATCAATATAAGGTGTTGAAGGGAGTACTACCGTACTTGTTTGATTCAGTGCCCATGTTTGGCTAAATACCCATCCTTAAATTTACAAAATTTGCTATTTAGAATGTCCATTCTTGGTAATTTGCTCTTCCCCAATCTGTACATTCGTGACTTTTACCCATGTCCTTGTGGTCACTCGTCTACAGCAGCAAATTTCAGCTATCAGGATCCACTTAGTGTGCTCACCAGTGACTACAAACATCGTCTATATTCAGGTGTTGTTTTTTTGGAACTTGCCTGCAGAGCATACTATTTCTCCACTTATTTTGTACTAAATTAATAAATATGTTTCCTTATAGTTGGGATGTATCAAACAAACTGAATACAGGTTTTTGTTGTTGATGGGTATTACTTGGAATTAACTGATAACCTAACATCGCCAACTGCCCATGTGTGAATTTAACAAAATTCAGCCCACGGGTTGGCAACATGATCCAATCGATAGTCATTAAATTATTAAATTACACTGTCCTGCTGCAATATAAGAGTACTTTGCCCCATCGTTGGTGAAACACTATTTTGACAATTTGACTCTGAATGACACTACACTTAATTAAAACTGCACGAGATATCCCATATATTCATTTTTGAATTAAACGGTCAGTATACATTGTTCAAAACTTAATGTTAACACAATTACGGACTGAGGCTTGTAATACTAGAATTATAGACTTGCGTTTGCATTGATATTTTCTGAAGCACAAAACTGTCTGTGTGCGAATTAGGCGAGTTAAGAATTTCCCACCTAGCAGCCTCGTGTAAAATAAGCGAGGGACAAAAAATATTGTTTTTACTAATAATTTTTCCTGTGCGAAATGAGGTGAGCATCCTAATTAAGAGGAGAATTACTGTAGCCGACATCTATTCGACATTACTATAATTGGTTGTTCGGGTAAATTCCGTCGCCCTATTTTTTTGTGCACGTCTTAATGCCACCCACTGATTTTTAGTTTAAATGTCCTCGCTATTAATCTAGGCAAGTTCTGTATTTAGCAATTGAAAATATAGACATTGAGAAATGTGAGAATTGGGTGATGTGCATTGTAAATTAGTGAAGGATGGAAACCAGTGAAAATGTGAATTCAAGGTGGAAAATGATTTGGGTGACGTGGACTAAATGAAGGGTGGCGACGTGGTATATGACGTTTTCAAATAGAGAAGGGTGTAATGTTCAATATAACAGTTCCGTCTGAATGTACTTTCTGTAATCATTTCAGTCTATGGAACAAGATCTACTGTTGCCAACACAGAAGATTGAAGCTGGGGATGAATACACCGGGGCCACTGTCATTGAGCCAGTCAAGGGGTAATGCTGTTACCAGTACTCATGTCTGAGAATTTTGTAAATGAAATTGTGTGACCTACTCCAATTGTCTGGTGAACAGCTTTGGTACGCCATATTTGTAAGGTCATTTTTCCATCTGAATTTGCTTCAATGGTCAGTGAAATACAGACCATGCAAAAAGTATTTTGGTTTATCGACGTTATTCAATAATAAAATTTGCTTGATGCTCTTAATATTCTTGTAAAACCTGCTGTATCATGGTGTCGTGTGAGACTCGATGCCACGTGTGTCATGGTATCACGTGAGTCTCTATGTCATATGTATGATGGTATCACATGAGTCTCTAAGTTACATGGATCATGGAATCTCGTGAGTCTCGGATGTCTCATGTATCATGTAAGCTTTGATATCATGTGGATTATACTATCATGTGTCTCGATGTCACATGAGTCATGATATCACGTGAGTCCTAATGTCTCAAGAATCATGGTGTCACGTATGACATGGTGTCACATGAGTCATGGTGTCATGATCTCTCAAGAGTTACATTTAACATGAGTAATAGTATCACATAAATCATAGTGAGTCACGTGAGTCATACCATGACAGGAGTGTTGCATGAATGTCATGGTGTTACATGAGCAGTGCCATCACATGAGTCATTATTTTACGTGATGTCGCTGAGTCATGGTGTCTCAGGAATCGTGATGCAGCATGAATCATGGTGCCGCATGATTCTTGGGATCACTTGAGCCATGGTGTTGCAGTTTTTTTGGCTGTAAAATAGAGTACTTTTTAAGCACGAGGTCAAAGGAAAATTGTTCTAGAAAATGCATTACATGTTTGTGAATGAAGTGATTTTGGAAATTCCTACAAGCCTACATCGTATTCCCTCTTCTTGTCAGGTATTATGACGTTCCCATTGCAACCCTCGACTTCTCATCCTTGTACCCGTCCATTATGATGGCTCACAACCTGTGCTACACTACTCTTCTACACCCCACCAGTATCGCCAAAGAGGGGTAAGTCTCACAAATCTGTTGACCAATGGGAGATTTTTGCAAAGCAGTTATGTTTATGAGTTATGCCTGACGCTTAGTTAGGCTTCCTAGAATGGATTGTTGAAAGGGCTTTAGTTGAATCTACCAACTTTTCATGCTACAGTTTTGTAAGTGATTGGTGTAAAATCGTGTTTTTCCCGTGTGACGATTGGTTATCGTCCACTCCCTACAATTATTGTTGGTATATCTTATGGGATCCATACTAACTAAATTATTTGTTGTGAATCACTGGTAAATGTGAAAAGTCGCTGTACTACACATCTTGTCATCGGTCCATATAATTTTCAAATCACATGCCAGAATTTCACGCTCAGATTGGCCATTGATCTTATCAGCTATATTGTGTGAGTTGGGCTTTGCCTGTTTTCCAGTAGGAAGTCATGCTCTCTATACCCACTTGTGAAATATGTGATGACGTTAAGATGTTGTGAGCTAACGATATGGGAGTTCCTAACTTAAGGGTCTGGAGAAGCTGCCAGTCTCAGGTTATAGAACAGTTGGTTATGAACATTCATACGACGCTTTCAGGTAGTTTTTTGTGCATCGTTTCAGGCTCTCAGCGGAACAGTACATCAAAACACCAGCTGGGAACTACTTTGTGAAGCAGACGATGAGGAAAGGTCTGCTGCCTGAAATCCTCGAGCAGCTGTTGTCTGCTCGCAAGAAGTGAGTGAAGTGTTAATTTAAAATCTTTGAAAATGGTAAAATGTTCTTTGACCTCTCTTTTGTTTGTTCTTTCAACATCAGTTTTTCTAAAAATGTTTTTGCAAATTTGAAATAGCAACTGACAAGATAATCCAGTGGTGAACCTCTACTCATGCAAATGTGACCCAAAAGAATTTCAGTTCTTCAGCTTATTGTTTCTGGTCTGTGCTATCTGTAACTTGTTAATTTTTTTCATAAATTTTGCAGCACATTTTCAAATTTAAAAAGTACATGAAAATTAAAATTCAAATCAGAGAATTCATTTTCTGGTTTCATTACTGCCTATGTTAAGTACCATGTGTCTTGTCTAACCTATTTTATTCATTTAAAATTTAATGTGATTGTGTTGGTTTGTCGCTTCCTAAGATGATGCCATCAGAGAAACAAATTCATTTTGGTGAACCATTTGCGCTTAAAAACATGCCGTAAAGGCTTAAAATGCCAAAAACCCATTTCATATCAAAAACACCGAGAACAACCTTCCCAGTTGATTGGTTGTCGAATTAGAACAGAGCACGCAAACACTGTCTGATGATATGTTAATTAGATTTTCTTGAGTTACTACCAGTTTATTGGTCGGTAACAATAGAATCCGTAAAACAATCGAAACAGTAGTCGACCTCCTTTGGGTTTAGTGCGAAAAGTAGTCAGATATTTCAAGCCGTTTTCCCGTCATTTATGATATAATAAAGACTGGTGAGGAGTTGCGTTTGTGGTGGTTGTGACAAATCAATATTTGAGCACACTGTGGCTGTTTTCACTTTCCGGCAGCACATTAATTCATGAGTTCATGCATCACATTCATGTCCGTGGTGCTTAGAAACTTTCAATTAAAGTCACTCGTCCTTCTATTTTCCTATCTCCTTTTTGGGGAAATTAAATTCATGGTCGTAATATGCAGGAGTGGTGTAAACAGGAAGGCTTAATGATGTTGACAATCATCAGTTATTTGTCAAAAGAAAGTAAAAGGTGGTTTTAAGCTCTTTAAATAAATGTTATGGCCTTACAGGGCTAAGGCTGACCTTAAGAAAGAGACTGACCCATTTAAGAAGAAAGTTTTGGATGGACGGCAGCTGGCTCTGAAACTGAGCGCCAATTCTGTGTACGGATTTACCGGAGCTCAAGTTGGCAAGCTACCTTGTCTTGAAATATCAGGGGTGAGTCCTATATTTATCACATTTTGTGTCTTTCAAGAAACATACAGATACTAGGAATATCGGCAGTGATAATTCACCACTTATTTTGCACAAATCTGTGGAATGACTCATCACCTGGAAATTTTTCCTCTTTTTTGTCATTGGTCATTCCAAGCCCTGAGATAAGTAACAACTATAAGACATGTCTTCTTGCACGACATACGTTGGTCACGTCATGTGACCTAGAGACCAGTCTGAAATGTTGTTATATGACATCTACACTGTACAAAACATGCTAGCAATAGACTAAATTTTTTGTTTAACTTTATTTTTGTGAATTACTTTGTGACAAAACAGAATTTCACTTGTCAGCCATATTATGTGCCAAGTAAGAGAAGAATTACCATGGCAATAATGATATCAACGAGGGTGATTCTAGTGGTAGAAGTGTACCCTCGTAGACAAGCCATTACTAGCTTGTGGGTGTTTCACAAAACTGTAACTATTCTACAGTTTTGTGAAAAGGCCATCTAATCACAATCGAAAGTAGTGCAAAGCAATAACATTTTTACTTGGCGAAATAAATTTCGCCAAGTATGTTGCTCTTCCACTAAGTTTTTTTTTTTTTTTTTTGTTCGCACGATACAGGTCGCAATTTTCGTCCGATCATCACGAAATTTACACACAACACGTACTTCCGGAAGTAGTGGAAGCCTATTGTTTTTCGTCAAAATCGGATCCAAGATGGCGGCTGTGGCGGCCATTTTGTTTCCATTTAAAGGTTCAAATGCTTCTGAAGGCTACAATTTTTTACGTAAAAGGCTAAGAATCGGCACAGTAAATGGACCGGAAGTTTGCTACAAGTATACTAGAAATTGTTTACTTCCGGTTAAAGATGGCGGAAATATTGGCGATCGCGCATGCGCACCTCGATTTTGGCTTAAAAACGTTTTCTCCTCTAGAGGGCGCATTATGAGACCAATTCCTTCGAATTTTTACAGGTATTAGTTTCTTGTAACATGCTATTATACAATGCCAAAAAACCGGAAGTTGCATTCAAGATGGCGGATATGGCGCATATTGACCCATTTTCAGTCTTCTGGAGTGCGATTTTACACGGGAAGAGAAAAAGACATAATTTTTTGCATGTAGATTCTTTGAAGTATTATCTTTCAAATGGCCTGTAACAATTTTTTTCTCAGACTTACCGTTTTCGAGTTATTTGAGTTTGAATTTCTTAAAAAAAACGCAAAATTTCATTTTTTTCGAAAAATTTACGGAATTAGGCGATACCATCACTTTAGATAGAACTTTGAACGGGCTTTCAGAAGATGCTTTCCATTTTTCTCTACGACGTCTACTTTTTGAGTTATTTGAGATTTTCTGATAACGCTGTTCCTTTGTTGAGCGCTCTTGCTGCATTCAGGTTGGTTTAGCTTCAATTGAACTAGACTGCAGCCTATTTCTTAATGATTTATGACATCTAAATTCGTCATATGAATGTTGTGATGTTGTTCATCATCGCCACCAACATCATCATATTCGTCATCATCGTCATCATCTTCGTCATCATCTCCGTCTTTTCCTTAATTTCGCCAAGTGTCGCTCAAGACTAGCCTTTTTCTTACTGATTTCGGACTCCTACGTTCGTCATGTGTATGTTATTAACTTCTTTTGTTCATCCTCGCCACCATCTTCGTCATATTCGTCATCTTCGTCATCATCTTTATCGTCATCTTTTTGGTTAATTTCGCCAAGGTTCGCTCCTCGGAGCGCTTTCAGTTTGTTTGTTTGTTTGTTTAAGCTACATAGCGCTATTTTATCATGATAGACTGTCCCGGTTAGCCAGCACGCCCACTCGGGTCAGTCAAAATTCCTGCACAAACCGCACATCTTTGATCCGCAGACGTCATGAAATTCCTCTTATCATTGCTGTTTTTAATGTTATACTAAATATTTCTTGGGATGTCTTGATTTTTTTGGGTAACATGCAATCCGAAAATGATAAGAACCACATATTTACTGCAATACTTGCACTTCATTGCTATATTTTCATTATTTTACAATTGATATTCCTCTGAAAAAAGATTTGAAACTTGGGCAAAATTTCAGTTTGCGGTTTTTCTCTATTTTAGACACGACACTTATTGGACATTTGTTTCACTGAAAAATTTTAGCTAGCTCAAATTTGAATTGGCGTCATATTTTACCTAGCTTGCCAGTTGTAACTTAACATTAAATGCTGAAATAGCCTTTATTTTGCAGTTTCTGTTGTATCACTCTCTTATTGGCAGTGTGATCTTGACACATTTAAGCTGATCCAGCAGGTTTTTCAGCGTTTTATTTTTCTGAGGTCAAGTCTACATTTTTGGCCTTACTGTGGATACATATTTCTGGTTATCAGATACGCATTTTCAGCATTCATTAGTGTTCCCCTTGTCGTTATTATAAGAGCCAAAAGCCTATGTCTTGATTCTGCATGCATTTCCTTTGAACATAGACAGGGCTCGACAAAGGTGAGTACACGTTCAACAGACAAGTGGAGAAAGTAAAGTATGAGTAAAAAATTGACTCGTACAGGCACTGTCTGCTGTTCGGATTTTTTTTTCTTTTTTGTTCTTCATTTTCTACAAGTGCAAATCTGCACAATATGTTGCTACTGGTATTTTCGAGCGGGCATTTTCACCTGTGTCGAACGCTGCAGGCTGTGCCAGCCTTGTGTTTGCTCCACTGAATACAGATACCAGATACGTGATACAAGTCTGTTTAGATGTGCGGAATCCTAAATAATCTATTCCTGAGGTTGTAGATCTCATGAAGTATTATAGTTCTGATTACAAATATAAACTAATGTCAAGCACTGCTTCTTTACTTTGTACACACGGCACATGTCAACTTTTTGCCGCCGATGTAACTGGGGCAAGGAAGGGAGCCACATTGAGCACATACAGCGTAGAACAAAGCGCCATTTTCATCTCGATACCCAGCTGGATCACCTTCCGGAGCCTCATCTACACACACATATTCAAAATTGTTTTTATGTCCATGATATCCTGTCATTAAGTATCCCTGGTACTCCAGTGTCCACCCTGGGAAGCAGACGTTACGTGCAGGAATCATCAGCTGACTGGAACGTTTGCCATTGTAGCAGACGGCACATGGAACATTCTGGTCTGCCAAGTTGCCCTCATGATTGCCCGACAGGAATTGACCAGTCTCTTGATACTCTGCTCCGTAGACGTAAGCACCGCATCCTCCACCTTTGTTCCAAAGAGGGCGCTTGGGCAGACATATGTAGTTCGAAGCCCCACCAGTGTGTTCAAACCAGGATCCCCCAGCATGACCTGTTGAACAGTAGCTGACGTGGAAGCTTAATAATAAGATTAACACAAACACAGGGATGCGTCCGTACACACTAGACATTAGCATGCACTTGCATCTTACTGTATGTACACGGAAAAAAACCCATAACTATGTTTTTTTTAATTTTGTGATTTTTTCACCCTAGCTTAATAATTTTCTCCTAGTTTCACAAATGGATTATTAATTTGTTACTTTGTATCAAAATGCCCACACAAAAGCTTAAGTTTGGACAAAGAAGTTCAATGACTATAGTACTGTTTTTGTAATTAACAACTCTTATATCTTCTTTGAAGTTCTCTTCACCAGAGGAAAATGTATCATCTATAAAATGAAACAAATGTCTTCATGTTTGGAGGAGACATGGGTGTCTTCAGAGTAGTGTTTTTTCGGAGTAGCAGGTATTTGGAGTTGCGTCTTCGGAGTAGTGTGCTGCAACTGTACCAGATGGGCGCAGCTAAGCCACTCAAATGACCATCACTGACCACTTTTGTGTGGTCTTGGTTGTCTTGCCTTTTATTCGAGACACTTGGTCTGAGGAACAATACCCAGAGTTCAAATTTATTAATAAAAGAAAATCGTGCATCTAAATTCACATCTTGACTGGAAAATGCGAGACCTTCAAGTGGTGTTGTTATAGGCATCAGTGGAACACATGGCATGCAATAATAAAAGCATGACCCAGTGTCTATAAGCAATAGCAACTTATTGTCCAATGTTGATAGATATTACTCTAAAGCATAATATATTTTTGTGGTTAAAAGAACTAGGGGGCATCCAGCAGATCTTCAACAAATTTGAGCAATAAGCCATGTAATTGGTGTGCACGCATTGTGAACTTCATAGTACATAACAACAGTATATCGTGTGATCAAATTGAACTACAGTGAATCAAGCAGATAGTTTATGGTAACATGTTAATTGCTGTCAATTCATTTACCTTCGTATACCAGCTCACTGTCAGCACCACATGTTTTTCTGCCCCATCGAATATACACAGCGCCTCCTATGTAGAAAATTAGCTTCATGATTATTTCTATTGAGCAGTTACCACCAGCAGTACTGTTGTTCTTCAAGTACATTATTCAAAGATCAAGCAAAATGTGAAGTGCTAATCAAATCGCTAAACTATAACAATAATAATTATAGTCATGGTCATGGTCATGTTTTGGATTAATTTAAAACATGCTTTAGCCATAGGCTAATATACAGCAAGGTCCTCTTATAGGAATAAATTAAATTGAATAAATTAATAGATTAAATTGAGTTAAATTAAATTAAATGAATATTTACAAATTAAATATACAAATTGAATTAAAAACAAATTAAAACTTCTATATGATATTTACAATGAATTGTATACTGTACAGGGTTAATGATTGAAACAAAGGTAGGGACAGGGATGACGACAACATGCATAAGTAAGTGATGAAGTGTCTGAAGTCATCATAACCATCCGCCCCCTTCAGGCTATTTGGCAAATCGTTCAGTTCTCCAATAGCTTGAATAAAAAGGACTTGGAGTGTAACAAAGTTCTGTGTCTGGAGACTACAAAATTGTTGGAGCTAGACAATCTGGTCATAATTTGGTGGATATTTCCTGGACTTAGAATTTACCTCTTTTAAGAGGATTTCCTCTCTTTTGGTTTTGATTTTCTTCTTTTTTGATTTCCAGTTTCCTCATTTTTGTCTCTTTATCACACATTTATTCATGCAAAAACATTTATTTCAGATTAATTTTACACAGAAAAACATATCTATCCCACAAGTCTATTTCTGGAACAATACGTCACCTGGAAAATTTTCTTCTTTTTTGTCATTAGTCATTCCGAGCCCTGTGTTTCGAATGAGTAATAAGTTCCAAGAAAAATAAGCTTGTACTTTATTGTGAAAACATTTAAGCACCATACAAAAAGTTAAGTCATAGTATGCTGGACACTTTAGTTACAGGTCAGTGTGTTGACCCTAAAAGGTCTTTCACACATCAGCTGTTGGTGATCAGTAAACCACCTGGAACATAGATTGCAAGAATTATGCTGACAACGGAGTCCTAGTCTGAACAGAAACAGCGGACTTTATGGTCATGTGATCTGAGTTGAAGACTTCGTATATGTTGACAGGATTTTTTCACGATATATAAAATATATGGCAGCCACGATTGACTTTGTTCAAAATGCTTTTGACAACCAGTCTCAAGTGGTAGTATTGTATGCTACTAATTTTCTACTTAATATGAATGGTGTGATCTCAAGTATCGTAGAACTCCTTATGTCTGAATTTGTTAAAAAGCAGTGAAAACAATTCCTTACCTCTCTTGCTAAAATTTCCCAGCCTCGGAAGTTCTCGTTTTGCAATGCCGTGCCCTATCGATCGTCGCTCAACTTCCTAAAATGAGAGTACAATTACATTTTGTTGCCTGAAAACAGCTTTGCGAATTTTCTGTGATGTCTACTAACTCCTTTACTTAATATGCAGGTCATTTCAAGTTGTTTGCTCAGTAAATAATGAGTAGCTAGACCATCATGTTGAAGTATTTTGCAACTGTCAGTGTCCCTGATAAACACCCTGCATTAGGCAAACTTCTGGTAAATTTCAGGCCAAGGTCCCCCCCCCCCCCGCAGCTTGTTATTGTTGTTCATCAGTGTGCCTCATTAGAAAGCTATAAACTATTGTTAGGCTTATTTGGACAGGGTAACTGATTTCTGCTAAGATGAATATATTTATTAGATGTGTGTAATTATGCACAAAAACACGTGAAATCTAGAAAATTGTTGAATTATTTTTCTCCAAAAATGCAATACATGTTGAAAGTGGCCTTCAGTTTCAAAATTAATGGCTGGGCTTGGGTTATAGCCAGCCTGTCAGCAAGTTACAAAGACTCGGTTACAGAGACATTACAGTGTGCATAGTCTTTTTGGAGTGATATGAAATTTTGAATTGGTTGTTGTCACTGACAGTAATTTCATGGTGGTCTTTGATACCTCTGCTATAAAACTGGTTTCAAATCAATACTCAAGATGAGGAATATCTGGACTATAGAGGAAGTGCTAGCTTGGTTTGTGTACCTGCTCAACGCAGAAAATGACATGTTTTGAAAAGCCCCCATGGAAGGCAGTATCTGTTACTTCTTAGTTAGTGATACCAAACTATAACTAGCCTGTTTATGCAGCCAGTCTGCAAAGGTATAGATTTTAACTCAGTTAAAGTGTAAGTTTTATAAAACCAGAAAACCTGTGGGATTTGATTTTATGCCACTCTGCCATTAATTGGGTCAAGTGACCATGACTTTTTAGTAAAGTTTAACAAAATAGAAAGGTATGTTCGTAGCAAGGCAATGGTTTCAGCCGTTAAGACCAAATTTGACATACGGTATTCGAGAGAAATCTCAAAAATGCTATTTCAGTTATCAAAATTATCATTTCGTTTTTGTTGTTGTAACTTTAATTTTTTTTCAAAAAAACTCGCGAGACTCCCCACTTGCTTATATCCCCTCTTACAAAAATGGCTCATGTTAAAACAATTAAACAATTTGTTAGATATTTATTGAGAACAGAGCTTTAAAGATGTAGAGTCTGAAAGTTCCATCAGAATCCAACCAGGTGTTTCTGAGACATGGTTTTCCTAACTTAGCCGAATTTGGGCTTTTATAGGCCCTACATTACCTTAGGGAACAAGTATTCACTTGAAGGACAAGATTTACTAATTTTCCTAAAACCAAAAGTTACATTTTGTTTGAGTTCAAACTTTTGTACACAGCCAACTTTGTTTGAAGGAATAGCCAATATTTTTTTGAAAATCAGGCAAATTTGTTCATGAATAATTACTAAACAGATTAAGCCAGTACGATTAAATAAACAGACCTTCAATAAATCTTCTTTCACCATGGCACGTTCATTTTCCAAGCGCTTAAGTTTCTCTGTGTTGTACCCATTCCATGTGATCAGCGTTACCATGACAATGGCTGTACATATCTTGAAAATTACATTTCTAGTGCTATCCATTCTTGCTTTCTTCATCTCTGGGTGTTCACTGTCTCCCCTGTTCTTGGACTCTGACCAGCTCTAATTGTTTCCCTTAGTTTTACTTCATGACATTCTAATCCCAACAGTGTCATGTTACACCTGATGTTGATTGGGTCTGTTCATGCTTCAGTTGGATAGTCTGGCAATTCACAGTGTGTCCAATATTGTGTTGGCCACTCTGAGAACACAGACTGTTTAATTTTGCTTTGGCCTATCTGACAACACAGTCTATCCAATTTCCTGATAGCCAGTCTGACATCACAGGGTGTAGAATTTTGTGTTGGTCTGTCTTTCAACAACACCAAGCACAATTGTTTTGCTCTCTCCTAACAAGGCATCAGTGCTCACTTTTGTGTCTTGCTTGTGTTTGCTAGTCTGTCAGCAACAAATTCTGTTCTATTTTATATCAGCCTGTCTTACAACAACACATCATGTACTAACTTATGTTGGCCATTCTGTTCAAATTTGTGTTGGCTTGTAGCACTACAACACAAGTCACCTTTATTTGTTGTGACCTGAGTCTGTCAGCAACGCATGGTTGCATTCTCTGCAGCATTTTTTGCTTTGTTTAGAAATCTGACGAAAACTAGGAATTTCTGAAAGCAAAGGTTCTGATCATTAAAAATTGGTGGGTTTTTCTGTTTTTTTTTTCTGAATTGTCTAATAAGCATAACATGTGGTGTCAGAATTTAAATGTTTTTTGTATGTTGAATTGTTGGTAATCCTTGCTTTTGTTTTAAAAATAGTGATTTACTATTCTCTTTAACTTTGCATTTTTGTCCATATATGTTGTAATAGTGTTTACTTGTTAATTATAGTATCTTCATTTAAGATAATGCAAAATTACTAAACCCTAAGTAAATGTATAAAAAATCAATTGTAGGCGGTCTGATACACGTTGTACCAGACGTGTGCAGGCCTCGCATATGGGCCCATTTAACTGATCACCTGGAAATATTTTTATGCTTTATTAGTATATGGTTAACAGTAAATGTAGGCACCCATGTAAAATTCAAAATTCCTGACAATTTTTCTTAAAGTCTGCACAGTGCAATTTTTTATGTATTTTCTGTCGTGTTTTTACCTGATTGCTAGCATACTAGCTTACGTTTTATTCATTATCATAAACAGCTGTCTTACTAACCCAGGAAAACTGGAGTTTATCACATCCTTGTTGTCCAACATCAGTTTCTTACTGACGTTTTGAATTCAACAATTTTTACTAAACAGCAGTGAAAATGCCCATTTTTTACTTGACATGATGCAAGATGGATCACATACATACAATTTATCTAGTGACCAAACAGATTTAACAAATTGTTTCTCAGTGTGACTGGAAACTCAACAGCAAAGGGGAATAGCACTTTGTACTTGATGATTCAATGGTCTGTTTACAGATCAAATCTGGGTCACTAAGGTCAAAGTTCCATTGACCTTAATCTTAAAATCTTGGCCAGAGACTGCCCATAGTTTTGTATTCCTGAAACACTACCTTGTTTCTGACTTATAGATGACCGTGATTTTGGCAGGACAGCTAACTGCTCTGACCCTGGTCTACCTTTTCATTTAGAGTAATTGTTAAACAGAGCATGCATGCTTTTCAAACATTTCTTGCGCTAAGTAACATAAGTAGTTCTCTGACTGGCAAAATAACTGTTATCGTCAATGCCTTCTTTACTTTGTACACACGGCACATGTCAACTTCTTGCCACCGATGTAACTGGGACAAGGAAGGGAGCCACATTGAGCACATACAGCGTAGAACAAAGCACCATTTTCATCTCGATACCCAGCTGGATCACCTTCTGGTGCCTCATCTACACACACATAATCATAATTGTTCTTGTGTCCAGTGGCTCCTGTCATTAAGTATCCCTGGTACTCCAGTGTCCACCCTGGGAAGCAGACGTTACGTGCAGGAATCATCAACTGACTGGAACGTTTGCCATTGTAGCAGACGGCACATGGAACATTCTGATTTACCAAGTTGCCCTCATGGTTGCCAGGCAGGAATTGATCAATCTGTTCATACTCTGCTCCATAGACGTAAGCACTACATCCTCCACTTTTGTTCCAAAGAGGGCGCTTGGGCAGACAGATATAGTTAGATGCACCTCCAGTGTGCTGAAACCAGGATCCCCCAGCATGACCTGTTGAACAATAGGTGATTTGGAACCTAAGATGAAAGTTAAGGTACAGTGCTGCATTCTGTAGACACAAGACCTTTCATGCGTGTGATTTTGTTTGGTCTTCGGTTATCTCGCCTTTTTTCCCAAGAAACTATATCTACGGAAAGCTACCCATAATTCAAATTTATTTAAGAAAATCGTCCATCTAATCATTGAATTTTTTTGAGACCAAGTAGTATGGTTACCACCATCAGTAAAATACAAGGCATGTAATAATTTCAATCCTAACTTTCGGTTGTCTCGAACCAATGATGGTAGGTGTCAGATAAAAACGTAATTTTCCTAGTTAAAAGAACTACCTCATCAGTAAGAGCTGCAACAAATTTGAATGCCTCATTAGTTTGCACTTATTATGAACTTCACATGAAACAGTATTAAGACTCATAATCACAAAAACCTGAATCAAGCAGGCAGTAAATGGTAACATGCCGTTAATCTTTGTCGATGCATTTACCTTCGTATACCAGCTCGCTGTCAGCACCACATGTTTTTCTGCCCCATCGGATATACACGGCGCCTCCTATGTAGAAAATTAGCTTTATGATTATTTCTTTTGGTATCAATGATCAGCCGCAGTTGTTCTTGGAGCACATTATTTGTGAATCAAGCAAAACTTGAAATGCTAAATGACATGTCAAATTGATATTCTGTCACAGTATGGTGAATACTACAGTCATATCAGCTTGTTACTGTCACAGTATGGTGAATACTACAGTCATATCAGCTTGTTACTGTCACAGTATGGTGAATACTACAGTCATATCAGCTTGTTACTGTCACATTATGGTGAATACTACAGTCATATCAGCTTGTTACTGTCACAGTATGGTGAATACTACAGTCATATCAGCTTGTTACTGTCACAGTATGGTGAATACTACAGTCATATCAGCTTGTTACTGTCACAGTGTGGTGAATACTACAGTCATATCAGCTTGTTAATCATAAGAGGTCAAATCTTTCATATGCAGCTTACTGGCGATTTCTATAAATCAGAAAACTCGAACATGGATTGTGGGAGTCATGGTGACAGAGTGTTAGTCAAAACAGACATCAGATTTTGAAGGTACTTGGTCATGTGATTTACAAATAGTGATCAATTACTACAAGTTGATTGGCTTTTCTTAGGACATACAAAATATGTAGTGGCCATGATTGGCTTTGCTCAATATGCTTTTGGCAACCAAGTAAAATAGTGGTAATGCATGCCATTCAATTTCAACTTGATATAAAGGGTGCGATTTCAAATATCATGGTACTCTTTATGTCTGAATTTGGTAAAAAAAAACAGTGAAAGCAATTCCTTACCTCTCTTGCTAAAATTTCCCAGGCTTGGGAGTTCTCGCTTTATATTGCTGTGCCCTATCGATCGTCGCTCAACTTCCTAAAATGAGGATCCAATTACATTTTGTTGGTCTGGCAATGGACTTGAACATTTTCTACGATGCCTGCTGACTCCTTTACTTTTTGTAGAGGTGTTACTAATTAAAAATTAGAAGTTTAGTATTTGACAACTGTCAATGAGCCTGATAACCCGAATTAGGTACACTTTCTAGAAATTTCAGGCCAAGTTTCGTGCACCTCGTTATTATTGTTCATCACGTAAGATAGCTATGAACTATTGTTAGGCTGTGGTCACCTTATTTGGACAGGGTAACTGATTCCTGCCAAGGTGAAAGTGCCTAAACCAAAATTTGTTTTTGATTGAAGGCTGGTTTATCTTGTCTCTTAAGTATCAGTCCACGGATCCACCGACCACTGTACAGCCAACAGGCGGCAAGGTGGGGGGTCAGCCATTCAGATCCATGTTTAGTCTGATAAATCACATTAGGGATGAGAGAAATTGGGTGAAGTATGACCCCACAAAGTTTGGTGGTTTAGGAGATACAAGGGAAGTGTTCTTGGGGGCAAAATGAGGCAATTTCTTGTTGTGGAATGAGTCATTTTTGACCAAATTTTCTACTCCAGTTTCTGCTTCAAACAGAATCGTTTCTGAACAATTTTGATATCACACGATAGGTTCATGACCAATGTCAGTAAAAACGGCACCGACACTGCAATATCTGTTACCATGGTAACACTGGAACTGTTTCCGTGGAGGTACCTTTCCTTCTTGTGAAAAACCAGCAGTAAGTTGTACCCTTATAGCGAAGCTGCCCCCGCGAGAAAACTAAAAATAATAACATGGACATGTAGAAGACTCCATGCCCTTGAAATTAATACAATAAAAACTTTGTCAGCCCTTCAGGCAGGCTTGGTAATAGGTGTCTGAATTTCACTATTTTCAGACCGCGTATGTGTATTTGTCATGTTAAACCAGTCACTAGTTGTGCGCCGTTTCTACGCATTAATATGCCGTGGTATAATACAACAATTAAAAGAATTGGTTTGCTTAAATGTTTTTAATTAATTTTAAAGACACTAGCATTTCCCACTAAAATATGAAATTATACTAAATTTGTTCATCCAACTCGTCTGAATACCAAACTAAAGCTTACAATGCGTTAGTTGAATGATGGCTGACCTAAAGTGCGGGTTTGCGAATTTATCTATTTATCTGGCACTGCCAGTCGCATCGAATGTGGTATTTCTACAAATTGCGGAGAGAAACAACTTTGGAAACTCTTGGGAAATGCACAAGGTATAGAGCGAGACATTTGAGCACCTTAGAAGAGTACGTGGAGCTGATGTGGAGGTGGAACGTGTCCTCCTGAGTCCTGAGAAGTAGTCTGTCTCAGTGTCTGCCTCGGAGGCAGGTGTGGAGCAGGAGCTACATAATCTACCTTATTAGATTCACTTGCCCGAATCATCGTTACAACACTCGAGATATATTGCTGTCGCCAAAGACACTGAGAACATCCACTGCACACTAGAGGAGAAATCTGATAGAGCCTGATAGAGGTCTGAAAAATGACCAAAGACGTTAAGTCAAGGTTCAACGTCCTGCTTCGTGTGAGCTCAGGTAGGAATCACTGAACTCCAGGGTCTGACCCTGAGGAATATTTTTAGAAGCACGTCATTCATGCAAAAATACTTTTATTGTCACACCGTGATTGCTTATAACTTGGGCCTTATTGCTTAATCATATCTTATTCAAATGTGTTGATGTTTATGCAACCATAGATATTAGTAAAGAGATTCGCGACTCCGTGAAGTCTCGCGGCCTAACGCAAAAGTACGTGAGCAGGATTCAAAACTTCCGGTCTCATGGCTAAGCATAGTAACGAAGGTGAACTTTCGTTTTTATTTCAGGCACGTCAAGCAAATTTTTGAGTTTGAAATTAATTTGTTGTGTTTAATGCAAACTAAATCGCATATGCGAGCCATTCAAGTCGGATTATTGCTACAAAACGTGTCTTAATTATCTTGATAAGTTGTTGATCGGCCCGCTTGCTGACACAGTTCAACACACGAATCGAGGCGTTTGGCCCAATGAAAAGGTTGAGCTAAATGGATAATTCTTTTCACTTGTTGAATTCTCAGTCGTTTACGATGAAATTTAATTTGAATTTTGTGATTTTGTATGAATTTTGGCTCGACCTAAATGTAGTTTCTCATTCGTCACTACGTCTACAATACATAAGCCATGGTTTACCAACTGAATATATCCAAAATTCAGCAAGAGCGAAATTTTGCCATTTTCATGATTTTCAGAAGCTCATATATATTAGCATGAAAAGTGGTGGAAAATGAAAAGTGTGCCACAGAAATATTTAAACTTTCTTCTTTATATTGATATTCGTTTCAACAAATGGGGGCATTAATGAATATTTTTAAAAATCGAACTACTGCAGCACGTGAGAAGAGGATAAATTTGCAGTTGCTAAATATCCATTACTGAACCGATTTTAATGATATGTATGTCCAGGGGCAGATCCACGATTTTGTGTTAGGGGAACCAGAGAAGAGTATTAGCTAGGATTTTGTCATTCAGACATTGGCACTCCTGATCTGCCAAATGGAATCTGGGGGAATTTTAGGGGGGGTGTAGCCCTCTTGCCTCCCCCCCCTTAATTCGCTATTGATGTCAAACTGCTAAAAAAAATCTGCCTTAAGTGTACATTTTTAGTTGTTTTTTTTGACAAAGTATGGGAAAATGTTGTTTTTTAATTTA